>CANXYC010782350.1:0-24901 GCA_948193065.1 Aleurites moluccanus | reverse complement strand
TTTAAAGTTTAAAGTAACCCAAATCCTGTGATATCATATATGTGCTACCTGTGATTATATACATGGTTAATATATATTGTTATTATATCAGTTAATAATTCTATTATTCATATGCTATAGATATATATATATACATACATAAATACTATAATGGTATTAACTTTATTCATAATGCATTTACTGCATCCTTATGCTTATGAACTCACTGAGTATTTTTATACTCATCCCTTTAGTGTTTGTTGTTTTCAGGTCTTCGGTGAGGCCCGTATTCCATTTGCAACGTTTTCTTCTGCCGTGGAGATCTTTTTCATGTAAAATCCAAATCCTAAAGTAATGTAATAGAAAGTACTTAGAATAGTTCCATGGTACTATAAATAGATTGTGGCATGTAGAAAATCTTAAGTTTGCATATATATATATATATATTGTTGATTATAATGGATGTTTGAGTTATTATATATGATTGAAATGTATGTTATATAAATATATTAATTTTGGAGATAGATAATGATATTGAAATTGATTGGAGATCCAGAGGGATCATGATGTTCGAGATGAGAATGAATATTATAGAAGTGTTATTTGTGTGTTTTGATTTCTTAGGAATAGTCCAATTTTAGAGGAGATGCTGTCGAATTTTCTTCAACATTTTATAGTTATTTTGAATGATATTTATTTGATGCATGCCATATAGATAGTTTATTGGGTTCTACATGGTACTGGTCGCCTATGCATCACCCGTACCCTAGGACCGTCACGACTTCCGAGATAGGTCGTGACACTTACCGATCAAAAGATGCATCCCACATCAATAAGGAACAAGAGTAACTCATAATATATCAATTTAGACATCAAAATAAAATCATCCTCAACCTCTAACTATGGAACTCTAGAGTATACTCCTCATACATATAAATACCATAATACAAAATGATATATATACGTCAAAAGAATTACATAGAGTCTTCTTAAAGAAATAAATGAAGAAGCTCTATCTTCTATGTTAGCTCCTTTTCGAACTACACTATCACCTGAAATCCACAGAAGATGAGTGAGCCTTCAACTCAGTAAGATATAAACTACACTAATACTTACAAGCATCACAAAGATATAGAGAATAACTGTGGTTTTAAACATATATTTAGTATGCTTTTGAAATATCAGAAGGAAAGAGATTATCAAAATCATGGCACAAGAGATCATAATATGAACAATCATGGTTTCTTTAACATGTGATTGCCCACCAAGAATGGCACTATAAATCATATCATGAAATAGAACTCAGAACAGATAATAACATAGCGTATCGGTGCACCTTGTTACCTCAATGTCTCTATGTGCTTGTGCAGGGCACATGCCTAGTATTTCTGGTCCCCAACTAGGAGGGACACTGACAAAATACCCTGTCAGTTGGGTTCCCAAAGTACACATTGGACCAATGAACTAACTCTCATTAGAAAGAGCGTTCTATTTACATGTAGGTCATGGGTTATATAACTTGGACATATTGTCAAGAAACATAGTGGTCACAAGACCATCATCACATATTCACATATAGTTATTCCATCACACAAATAGGTATATAATAATCTTGGTCCAAGAAAACAATAACCAAGTCATCCATGCAATTGGCTTATTTATGAGGGCTTCAACAATTTATAGTTTACAATTATAGGTTTAGGTTCATCAATAATGAATTTAAGAAAATTACATGAAGTAAGAAAAGAGTAGCAAGCATAATTAATGGATAGCAATATACATTAACATGGTTCATACTTACCTCAAAGCAATTTATCCTTGTATTTCCCTCAAATACTTGTACATTCAATAATCTTCTCTATATTCCTTGAATTCTTCTCTCCTATGTCAAATCCCCAAATACTCATAATTAGGGTTCATGCCCAAAAATATTCATACATGGTAAATTCTTATGATTCTAATCATCTTTTAGAATCCTAATATGTTTTCTAACATCAATTTAATCTCTTATTAAAGAAATGTGAAAGTTTGGGATGAATAGCTACTATTCATCCAAAATCCTAAATCTATATATATCTTACTATAATCCATAATAAATGCCAATTGATGCTTTTAAACATCTATTCATAACTCATAATCATATATTCTAACTATATACTAGCTTATTTTAAACTTAGATTGGAGTTTGGAATAAATACTTTAAAACTATAGAATGGAGATTCTTGAGAAATCTGAAATTTTGATATTCTTGAAGGTTTGATTCTTGATTCTTATGTTAATAGAGATAAAATAAGTGTTTAAAAAGAGGATTTAATGAGTTTATAGGTGAGTGAGGTGTATTTATGAAGAAAGAGAGGAAGAAGAACGAAATAAATGAAGTTTGAAAATGAAGGAGAAATATCGGATATTTATAGGCCTGACTCTTTTACGCCAGTAATTAGGTTTCACGCTTGTGAAAGATACCGTTTATGTTGGATTTGAAACACTTCTTCACGGCCGTTAAGGTGTTTTACTTCTGTGAAGACAAAGTTGAAGAATTGACCAATTTACACATAAAGTATTTTCAAGGTGGTGAAAAATCATTCACGCTCGTGAAAAGGTCTTCACTCCCTTGAAAACTTTCTTCAAGGTGGTGAAATGTTTTTCAAGGGGGTGAAACATTTTCATGGGGTGAATAATTCTCATATTCTCTCCATTCTAACTTGTCCAAACTCAACCAACTTATAGATACACATGTTTAATACCTCAAAATAAATCACAACTCATCATGTCTTAACATATAATAATTCTAGGAGTAATCTATACTCAACATAGCATTCTAGATTATCTACTATGCACATATAAACATACACATGCTAAGATTCATCAAACAAACAGACACATATCTACTCTAACACTTCAAGTATTGGGTATTACATCCTTTCACCTAAGGCATTTGGTGTGCAAAGTGCTTATATCTAAAATATAACATTGGCATCCATTTTACTTGTTCTTCTTAATTATTGTTTTTCACTTGACTTGATAATCCTTTTACTTATTCTTATCAATAATTGTTACCTTCCTATTTTGATAACCCTTCCACTTGTTCCTCCATTGCTACCCATTTAATGTATATGTTTAATGATGTATAATTAGCTCACTGAGTATTATTATACTCACCTCATAGTTATTTATTATTTTACAGGAATAAATGGTAGAAGCTACATTCCAAGTCACTTCTTCCTCCGACTTGGGATATCAAAGAGTCTATGGTAATTGTTATATCTTGTGAAGTCAAAAGGTAAACTCTTTAGAACTCCATGGTATTGCATATAGATAAATAAATAATACATAGGGTACTATGTATATAATCAAACTGATTAACATGTTATAAGCATAATAAGGTTTAGAAATAAGCGAAATGACAGAAGCACATGGTTAATAAGATAAGTATTATAAGATTATGATTGAAACAAAGTATGTATGATTAGAAATAAGATATTGAATAGAATGTAATACGAATGAAATGGAAAAGGAATTGAAGTAAGGGCTATAGAAATATAATGTATATATCATTGAACTGTGAAGATTAAGGGTATAGGATGGAAAATAAATAAAAAAGAAAAAAATTGGAATAAAATTTGTTATACAGGTTATGAAAATTGATAAATGATTAACTGAAATTGATATGTTAATGGGTTCTATGAGTATCTGGTGAACTTAGGTTTACCTATGCCCTAGGACCTCCATGTCCCAAAAGTGGGATGTGACAGTAATCTTATTAATACATATATCTGGGTGCACTGTGTTGCAGTGTAATAAGTCTTCACTTTTAGAAAGTAGGCGAATTTAGTCAATTGATGAACTATAACCCTAATGTAAACATACCCTCGTGTGTTTCCGGTAAATTAACTTTAAAGTTCATGGTGACTTATTCCCATTTCCATTCCAATAACTCTATCTCCTGAAATAACTCTAACGGCTTCTGATGTGAAAATTGAACCTATTGATAAACTAAACAAGTAAAAACGAATTTAGTCACATTTTTCTTCATATAGGCCACCAATAAAGTTGCTTTAAATTATGATACATCTTAGTAATCCTAGGATAAACACTATCATATGCATAGTGTATCTCTTTCATGATTCACTCTCTTAACTCATCTATATCAGATACACATAGTTATTTCCCTTTAATATATATATATATATATATATATATATATATATATATATATATATATATCATCTAAACCCCCCAGAATTCTAAAGTTAAATGTGCCTAGATGAGGGTAGTTCTAGGATGTGTGACCTCCTAGGAAGTTCTATAAATTGCTTAAGGATTAATCAACACTTTAACCACATAGAAAGATTTAACAAATTAAATGTAATAAATCATATATTTAGGACATAAGAGGACAAGAATAATGATATATAATGGATAAAAATTTATACAAGATTAACAAGTTAACACTTATGTTTCAAGAGAACCGATATAGCAGGAAATGTTAAGAATATGAATCAATATCTTTGGTCATAAATCCATACGAAAATAAAGTTTACATTGCTTTATCATGAAAAATCTTTAATAAAGAAAAATGAATGAGTTACTATAAGTGTGGAGTTCCATTTGAAAAAAGGACCCAGGATCGAAACCTGTCTCTAATGATTTAATCGTAAATGAATTACGTTGTTGATTGAAGAGATTAAAAATAGAGTGAAACAAAAAGTTTCAATTATTTAAAATTAAGAGAAGGTGTTCAAGATAGAAGAGCTTCTAAATTCATAAATGATGATGGAATATTGATATGTATTAATATTAATTGTTGTGATAATGATGAGTTCATAGACCGATTGTTTATAACTTAGATGGATTATTAGATTATGAATGCAAGGTTGAGTGTAATAAAACATTTAATTGATAAATATTTCATTAAGATACAAGTGTGATTGAGATAAAAATTGTATAATTTGTTTGATGAATATGAATAGTTAGCTATGAATGACAATAAATCTAATGATATATTTGAAGTTAGGATGATGAAAGGAACATTTTACAACTTAAAAATGAAAGAAACAAGTTTGGTTTGGTCATGGTGGGTTTAGGCCATAGCTTTTTTCTAAGGAAAGAGAAAAATGGAGTTTTGGTTGCTTGAAGAAGAATATGACATAGTTTAGATGACAAGGAAGAAATAAAATCATTTAACTTATCCTTTAATCCTATATACCAATTTTATGATTATCAAAGTTGAAACCTAGCTTCCAAACCATCCATCATTCTTACTTTTATACTATTGGTTAATCAAAGTCAACAAAGATGGCTTATACGTACATTTGCTACATCAAATCCATAACTAAAGCTAATAATCCTATGTTTCAATCTCATTCTAATCAAAATGCAATCATAGTATGACATAATTGACTTTTTCATCACATATTTGACTTTGATCTTATTTGTTTGATTTAATCCAAGTCAAATATTCCATATATCATATAGTAGGCTATCACACATCATTCCACTCACCATACTATAGAAATTACTAAAATACCCTTGGTTCATCTATTAACCCTATTGATATCCGATTTTGTTCTAGTAAATTTCTAACTATTAAAACATTACAAACACATCACATTTCACATGCTAACATCAAAATATACATTTAAACAATTCAATTAATTATTTAAACACTCAAACAGACAATAAACATCCCCTATGTCTAGCTAGGGTTTAGGGTTCCTTTGAGGGTTTCTTCGCAATGTTATAAAATATCACTTGTTCCTTATCAATCAAAAGACAAAATAACATCATTAATAAGGAACAAGGATTACTAATAAGTTCAATCATATCCCAATTCTAATACAATTCAATCTACAGAGCTACTACGATTAGTATTCCAAAAATAATACAAAACATCATATAATTATCAAGTCAATACATTAGCTTATTTGAGAGAAAAACAATCAAAAAGCTATGTCTATCCTGTCAATAGGTTCTCTAGCACCAAAAATCCACATTAAAAGAAAAAAATGAGTTGAAAACTCAATAAGTTATGGAGATACAATAATACTAGGGTTTTACATTGATATATATATATATATATATATATATATATATATATATATATATAACAATAGTAACAATGGTTTATGAACAATAAGAATACATTTAATGATAGATATATATATATACGTGGCTACAAAGAAATGTCACCCATTAATATGACGATAGAACAATCATCAATCCATACCATCTATACATCGAGATACTACGATCTCAAACCATATGTATGCTTGATCAGAATATACGTCCTAGGGCTGATAGGCCTTTCCTAGGTAAAACTACTAATACAATTTGACATTATCAGCTAGGTCACCAGTACACACAGTCCAATGATTTATCCCTCACTAGAATGGCATTCTAAATCATCAATAGCCATACAATTGATACAATGAACAATGAGTGGGTCTAGAGACCTCACATTATCAATATCATTAACAATATTCAATAGGTTTTCAATAATTGCATATGACCTAAATGGTCTTTCAAGGGTAATACATTTCAATGATGGCTTAAGGCCCAATGATATTACAATATCGAAATAATAATATTCAATAAGAAATTTAGTCCAATAACAATGACTAAACTCCATTCAAGAACAATATTAACAAGTATGGATTTCATAACAAAGAACAAATTATCCCATAACTTAAATTAATACAAGGAAAATAGCTCAACTATCACCACAATCAATAATCCTTAGGTCCTTGGGTTCACCAAGCCTAAAACAAAAAATTCGCAAAAAATGGATCAATTAGGGTTTCCTCCCTAAAAGCCATTATACAAAGAATTCTAGGATTCTATATCCCTTACTACTCAATAAAATAATTTCTAATACCAATTAAACTATTAAATCTCACAACTCTTATAATAACCATAATCAATGGCAATATATGCTCATAAAAGACTACATACAACCTTTAAACAACTAATCTAACAATGCCATAACCACAGACAACTATAAAAGCAAAGATCTAGGATTTACCTTCAAAATCCTAACAAGAGATTTCTTGAGAAGAGAAGCTCTTGAAGTGATTTGATGCCTTAAAATGTGTTTTCCATAAAGAATTCTAGAAGAAAATTGTTATTTGAGTGATCAAAGGGCAATAGGGAAGATTAGTTGAGCAATGGAGAAGAAATGAGAAGTAATAGAAAAAGAAGAATTTGTGGTTTCCGGTTTTCAAAAACCTAAAAAATGACTTCTATATATAAAGCCCAAAGTCTCACGCCCATGAAGAATGAATTCAAGCTCGTGAAGAATAAGTTTCATACCCGTAAAAGATAAATTCATGCCCGTGAACAACAAAAAGTCAATTTCTCATATTTAGACAGAGAACAAAATAATGGTCGTGATAAGGATTCACGCCCATGAAAGAAAGCAAATTCACTGTTGTGATAAGAGTTCACGCCCGTAAAACAATAAGGTTAATTCACATCAAGGCAATCACTTCCCAAATTCATTCTAACACTCACCAAAATAATTTTAAGATCAACTAACACACTCTAAACAATATCTATGGCAAAGAAATAATTGTATAACAACCAATCAATACAATCTATAACCATGGGACTATCAATAACCTCATGCAACCATACAAATCAAAATCTTGGGTGTTACAATTGCTAACATAACTTCAAGTTGGCCAGGCATTCCAGCAATGTGATATTGAACCTCAAAAGAGAGTGTACTGATTTATGGCGCTCGGACGAGGCCTCACACCCATAATTCCATTCCTTTGGAATAAATAGGTACCCGCATTCTCACTTTACATTGATTGTAGTTGGTACCATAAAATAGTAGAGGCCTTGTAGAACATTGTTTTTCATCAAATATTGAAGTGAAAGTAGAATTGTCTATCATATTAATGAATTATAAGCTCTAAAAATTATTAGATTTATACCAACTAGAGCACAAGCTCTGATACCAATTGTGATCCTTGTGTGACAATAATCCTAAAGAGGGAGGGGGTGAATAGGATTATTAAATTTTAATGCAATTCTCACGTTAAATGCAATATAATAACAAATATAGTGCAAATATACTTAAAGTAGAGTAAGGGTTAGAGAATTCTTATCCAATTATTTTTATAGTGGTTTGAAGAACAACTCTTCTCCTACATCCACTTCTCTCAAATCCATGACTTGAGGTTCCACTAGTAAACTAGGATTGCGCCCAACGCTTACAATAATTTTTTCCAAAATTTCGCCCTTACAATAGTTTGTTCAGGATTTCGCCCAATAATGGGATACCACCAACTATTACAAATACACTTTGATATAAAGAGGTTTTCAAGTGTTTCTAACACTTAAATAAAGATATCTTATTTATAATTCTTGAACACAAAATAAGAGAGATTAAAGTACAAGTGTTCAAGTTTACAAGAGAATGAGAAGTATGAGAGTTTTTTTCAATAGAATAGTCTTGAATGTCTTTCAATAATGTTCAATAATCTTCTTCCAACTTCAAATAGTATTTTATTTATAGTTTTTAAGTATTGTGTAATAAATATGATCGTTTGGGTGCATTAAATGCAAGATCTCCCTCAAAGATTATTTCCAACTACTATATTTTTCAAACTGAGTTATCAAATACGCAAAAGTAATGGCCGCTAAAAAACCATAACAGGTGTTAAGCCTTGAGGAATAACGGTCGTTAATTCATCCATAGAGGGCATGAATTTTTTTTTGTATCTTAGACCATTTTGCAAGATAATTCGTATTCACAGGCATTACAAAAGAGGTCATAACAAGCCTTACTAAATGAGCGTGAAAAACTATTTTGTGTCTCCTCTGTATTTCATTCTTTTGGATGTAACAATCGTTATGACTATAGTCACAGGCGTTACTGCATTTTTTGCTTGCTTTTGTGTTGTTTTTCAAGTATTTTCCTGTAAAAGACTTATAGCAATAATAATACAGTTTATGAAGCACAAAATAACTTAGCTAAGAGGTTTTTTATATATCATCAAAATAAACAAGGATTCAACAAGATTAGTACAAATAGGTTCCAACATTTTTTCACTTATAAACCCATATATGTATGGATCCATAGACTTTAACATGGTATCAAAGCCAACTCAACACTCCCTCTATTTATGCTCTTCCGTCAATCTAATAGCCATATGTTAATAGGGTCTAGCACGTGTGTGAATCTAAAATCTAAATCGGCCATCTGTTATCTCGGTCATCTTCCTCAGTAGCCATATGTCAGTAGGGCCTGATACATATGTGAATTTAAAAATCTAAATCTGTCATTTGTTAGCTAGATCATTGCCCTTAATAGTCATATGTCAGTAGGACCTGGCACATATGTGAATCTAAAACTCTAAATCTGTCGTTAGCCCTCAGTCTGGTACGCCACGTGTTAGTTAAGAGCCTAACACATGTTAAAAGGGAGTGTTACAGTTAAAGATCTCACATTAAATAATAACTAAATATATAAAAGACTTATAAGTGAGTGAATATTGAACTTAACAAATATCAATTAGTTTTGCACAAATGGGTTCCAATATTTGTCCACTTATAAGCTCACATATGTGTGTTGATCTATGGACTTTAACGGAACAAAATGAAAATCAAAAGTGGAACCCATTTATGTAGAAACGAAAGCCCTAACCTAAGAAATATACTCTGGATCATATCTATTTAGTTTGGATTGGAGGTTCCACTCCAAATTGTGAAGATATCATCTTTCTCTGTGAGGAAAAATGATGGCTTCGCAAGGAGCAACGATGACGTCAAGAAGAGCAGCAGTGTATTTGTGAGCATATCTAGCTCCTTATTGAAAGTTGAAACTCCAAATACAAATTCTGGAGAAATGAATTTTGGCGCAAGATATGGAGTTGAAGAAACGAATTTCGATAGATAGCCAATGTTACGGTTTAATGAAGAAGAATGAAAATATAATAGGTGTGATTGTGTTGGAGGAGATGTGAAAAAAGGGAGGAAGAATGAAAAATGAAAAAGGAATTGTGAAAAGTGTGGGCTTTTAATTTTCGTCTCAGAACAAAAACCAGTCTGTAGAATGAAAAAAATGGAGGGAGTTGGGTACAGCTTCAATAAATAGCCTTGTTTATTATTTAAATTGTTTTAAAATAGACATGCAAGTTAAAAGTACGGATAAATATGGGTAGAAAATCTAAAAGTTAATCATTAGCTAACCATGCTTTAAAGCATGATAAAAGTAAATTCTTCAATGCTTTGATAAAAGTGGCCAATTATCAATACTGGCCAAATTATGACCATGTTTTACTGAAGCATGGTCTACAAAGCGTATGGATAGACTATTTTTCTTTTAGTGTGAGAAGTATTACAAAAATTTAGACTTTTGAGTTACATATTAATTTTACTTATAAAATTTAGAATTTTTTACTATAAGAATCAAACAATTAATTTTTACTATAGAATCAAACAATTAAATACTTCATTACATAAAATTTTTTAAAGTCGATCAATATTGTTTTTCCAAAACCTTTCCTCCATCTTGTAGGGCTTTAGACGAAAGCGTCTTGAGATCTAGAGACTTGGGTTTTGAATGTCTTCTATTGATTATGTGACAAGCATTGGGCCTGGCTTTTTTAAACAGGAGCAGGTCCAGGCCATATATGTAAGTGCAAGAATCATTATAAATGTAGGAGTGTTGAGGTAGTGGCTAGATGAGGAAGATTTCCATAGTATTGGAAGAACCCTCCACACTGTTGGAAATTTCAAGAAAATTGGTAGCAACAGTTCGAGAATTCAACAGGGTGGGGAACAAATTCAACAATCATTAATTGTGGAAAAGGTCAAAATCGACATATCAATGATCGTTAGCCCAATCCAACCCCTAAGGAGAAAGTACCAATTATTTTAAGCAAAATTACATCTATTTCAAAGCCTATAGACCTATCTCCACACCTATTGAAAATAAGAAAAAAAGGCAATAGCCTTATGAACAATCAACACTTATGGAAATTCATCTCCAATAGGCATTGATATCTACATTTATGATAATTAAAAAAAAATTATATTGAACCTAAAAATTCTTAAAATGATATGTTTAGAGGTTTAATATCTTTATTTGAGGTATATAGATTGAGCTATTTGGCAAAATCCTAGATGGAGGAGAACTTGCTAGTGTAACAAGCATGAACATTGAGTAATGTTTGTTACTTTTTCTTCTGTCTAAAATTCGCAGAATTTAGTTTCAAGTATAACAAGCGTAAAATATGAATAAAGCTCGTGAATGATAAGTAACAAGTGTTATCCCTCTGGTAAAGAGCGTGAATTGACTTTCTATTTAAAATATACAAAATTCTAAAATTGAGAAATGAGAGTGAACTTTTTGTAAAGCTTGTGAACACCTTTATTGAGCCCTAAAGAATAATTTCAAGTAACGGACATGAACCTTAAGTAACATTCGTTACCCGTCGAGAAATATAAAAACAGACCATTTTTCTTCAGTTGTAGGACCAAACATCATTCAACATCTTCTTCTAGATTTTTATATGCGTCTCTAACTCTTTCTAACCCTAACAAATCAAATTATTTTTCTATCATAAAAACCAAACAAAAATCACTCAAATCTTGAAGGAAATCAACAAAAAAAAATCATTAAGTTCCTCTAAGGATCCAGTCTTTCAAGATTTTTTAAGGTTTTGAGATAAGGTAAATCTCTCACCATTGTAAGGCGTCTTCCGAGCACCAGTCTTGTCCGCTTAAAATCGAAATGCTCTTTTGGGTGATTTCTCACGGCTCAAGGGACTTTCACCTTACATTTGCAAATTATTTTTTTATTTTGATTTTTAAATCATTTGGGGAGTCGCCACCTTAATTTATTTTTATTGAAAAAATATAAGATAAAAACTCATTTTGGCTCCAATTAAATCCAATGAAAAAGACACTAGACCTTCGAACTGGGATTGAGTTTGGAGACTAAGTTTTCGGTTATAAGCAACTAGAATTTGGTTTTAAATTTAATTATGACTTATAAAAATGATGCATTTTTATGAATAATTAAAGATGATATTTATAATAAATGAATTGCATAATTGAAATAATTAAAAATAAAGTAATAAAAATAAAGCAATAAAAGAAAATAATTAAATAAAACAGTGAAATAAAGCAGTAAAATAAAGCAAATAAATAAAGTAATTAAAATAAAAATAGAGCAAAAAAAAAAAATTAATTATTATAATTAAAACTCAAAAATAGGGATATCAACTCAAACTCGTATGGGTTTTAGGTGGATCACATATTCCCCAAATTAATAAAAATAAAGAAGAAATAAACAAAATAAAGCAAATTGGAAAAATAGTTTTTTAATATTTTTGAATTTGGAGTTTTGAATTAACTTATTTGCGTATCTCTTTGAATGGGAATTAAAATCATACAGTTCTAACAATTTTGCAAAGGGATTAGGTTTGATTTAAAAAAAAAAAAAAAAGTCTTATTTTACCTTTTATCTTTTTATCATATTTTATTTTTATTTGATACTTTATCAAATTAAAAAAAAAAAGGTAGAAGATGAATAATTTACGATGCTTTAAATTAAACAATTAAATAGGAGAAATTAATTTAATGAAGGTCTAATTTAAGATATCTTTATCCTAAATTAGGGCAATTTAAAATAACTTAAAGTGAACAAATAAAAGCAATAAATAGAGCAGTTGAATAAAATCTAATTTAATATACCTTAAAATGATAAAAAATAAAGTAATAAAGATGAAAAATTAAAAGGCTAAGTTAAAGGAGATGTACCTTTCTTCTGAACTTAGGAGACGGACGTTTAGGGTTCTACAAGACTAAAGTTCCACCTTAGCAGAACTAATCAAAAATTAAACTCTAAAATTAATTCAAAGAGAAATAACTACCAATAAAAAATTTAAACTTCTAAAATCAATTCAAATAGAATTAATTTTAGTCTTCTATTTTTTTTAACTTAAAGAGAGTTAAATAAATCAGTTCAAGATCAAAGAGAAATGAACCGTTTATGTAAAAGAATAACGACTAAGGAGGGAGAAGGGAAAGTTGATTAGAGACAATTCAATCTAATTATTCTTGGTGTGATTTGGAATGAAAAGGAGCTTTCTTTTTATAAGAAAACTTTGGAAGCTCTCCTTTCTCTTTTTCCGATATAGGATTGGAGAAGAAAAATTTATATTTGGATATTTAGGAGTTAAATTCATATAAAAAAATTTGGGAATTGGAGTTGAAAAATATTGAAAATTGGATAAAAAGGGAGGATGTCGCTATTCGAGCCCATGACCAACTATAGCTTTGATATGTTGCTTACCACAAGGATACTTTTATTCCTGGTTCATTTTAGCCCCTTTTCATTTCTAAAGGTTCCGGTAGTGCAAAAATCATGTGTTCACAGCTGCCCCTCATCATGGTTGCTTTTCTTGAAAAGTAACTATGATGAAAAATAACCATAATGATAGTGAACACAAGCTACCACAATCAAATTGGGATAAAAAGATCCTACGGCAATCCTAGGAAGATCTGAAAAACTACTAAGGTTGCCCTTAGAGAGGTATCCTAACGCCGCCTTTAGGAAGGTCTAAAAAAACTCCTAAAGCTACCTTTAAGTCTAAAAAACTTCTAAGACTGCTCTTAGGTTTGCAAAACTCCTAAAGATGCCCTAGGTCTATCAAAAAGCTTCTAAGAATGCCTCTAGAGAAGCTATCCTAAAGATGCCTTTAGGAAAGACAAAAACTCCTAAAGATGTCTTTAGGTCTAAAAAGCTTATAAGACTGCACTTAGATATGGTATCCTGAAGCTGCTCTCAAGAATTAAAAAAAAAAAAAACTCCTAAAGATGTCTTTAGGAATGTATCCTAACTCTATACTAGATCTAAGATATGAATCCTAAGGATACCACATGATGGTTGATTCTAGAAGATAAACCTAATTTGTTACAGGTTTTAAAGTATGAATCCTAAAGATGCCCCAAGATGGTTTACTTTGGAAAAGAAAAACCTAACTCTGCTATAGGTTGAAAAGTAAAAATCCTAAAGATGCCCATGAAGTTGACTTTAGAAATGAGAAATTTAACTCTGCTCTAGGTTTTAAAGTATAAATTCTAAAGTTGTCCAAGGATATTCAACTTTAGAAAAGAAACCTAAATCTACTATAGGTCTTGAAATAAGGGTCCTAACTCTATGATAGGCTGAAAATAAAATTATTTTGATGTCAGATGAAAAACCTAATGTTATCTTAGGATGGACGATTTTAGAAAAGAGAAAACCTAACTATGCTCTAGGTAAATGTTGATTCCAACTATGATCTAAATATATAAGACATGACTAAAGCTATCCTAAGAGGGTCTGTTAAGTTTTGATTTGCTAGGTTAAGAAGTGCATCCTAAGTTTAGTCTAGGCATGCAAAAAATTATGAATATTTTTATAGACTAGATACCTTGAACGAATGAAAGATTGACCTAAATAACTATGGTGTTAAGATGAAAATTTATGAAGTGCACCCTAATTCTAATATAGGCATGCATGCTTTAATGAATTGATACCTTGAACCAGTAAAAGGCTGATCTTAACAGCTAAGATGTTAAGGTGATAATTTATGAAAAATGTCAAATTTATGATTGAAGTTTCAGTAGGATGCCCTTACTTTTGGGAAAAGGATGACTTAGTCAATTTGACAGTCAGAAGGATTTTTGCTTTCTTTTTGTCTTATGGTTGGAATTTGGTCCAAAGGATGAGGTCATTTGGACTTGGGCTTTCCAACAGTGATTTGAACTTTTGTAGAAATGACCCACTTTTAGGGGGAAGATGCTTAAAGAGAGAATCAAACACAAGATTTATAGTGGTTCGGCCAACTCCTTTCCTACATCCACACCCTAAGCATCCCTTAGGATTTTCACTATCAATCGATCCTTTTGTGGGTGCAAGATCAAAATCAAGTATTTTGGCTCACACTCAAACATTTATAAAGTATTTTCACAAGGCTCACACTCAAACCTTATAAGTGTTTTCACAAGGCTCACACTCAAACTTTACAAGTATTTTCCTATTTGGCTCACACTCAAACTTTACAAGTATTTTCCTATTTGAATCACACTCAAACCTTTACAATTAATCCCAAGGTGAGCAATCAAAGCTCATAAAAAATTTACTTACTGTTTCTAATCTCACTTAATAACCCAAAGAAGTATTGAGAAAGAGAAGAAGAACAACCACCAAACTTCTCAATAGATTCACCTTAAAGAATCTTACAAATAAATGAAGAACAAACACCAAACTTCCCAATAGATTCACCTTAATGAATCTTACAAATAAATGATCTAACTAAGAAAATGAAGTTGGAGGTTTATTTTTCATTTGTGTAAGCTCAATAGATGTTGTTCTTAACCCTAAAAATATCCCAAGAACTTGTATTTATAGTTTCAACTCAAAACTAGCCATCACTCACTTTATTGGGGTGTCTCTTGGTCTTTTAACAGCTATATTTTTTCAAACTTTCATGACATTCGTGGCTATGAAATTTAATGTCGCTCCTGTGACTTTTTTTTTGGTAATGAATATGATAAAAATTATAGTGCCCTTGAATATTCTCCTGTCTTGGACACGCCACTCTCTAGACTTTTTAGGAACGCCCATGACAGACACATTCGCGCCTACGACTCTTGTGTCACTACTGTGACTTTTCCAGTAGTGCCTGCAAATTCTTTATTTCTTGAGATAGACAATTCCAAATAATTCTCTATTTTATTTTTTAAATCTTTGAGATGTTTACAACAATGTTGTAGTTTAGACCAACTCCAAAATCGTTTATTTTCATACTCTAAAAAATCTGAATATTTTTTTGCTCAAATCTGCAAGACAATTTGAGTATACTTCACTAATTCTTTGATTTACTTTTGTAGAAATTGGAATCACTTTATTCTTTTTTCATATGAAAGTAGATATCCATAGCTTCAATCATATGAAACAAAATATCCAAATTCTTCTTTTTAGATTCCCAGCAATGTTTTTAACTTGCCTCATTTGTTTTTTTTCCTAGTCCATCAGTTGCGCATAATTAATTTAAAAATTTATATCTTCATTTTTCAATGTCCAATGCTCAATCTAATTTTTGTTCCCAAAACTAGAAATACTTAGCATTCTATTTGTATATGGCATGCCCTACTAACTTCTCCCAATTTATACAAAATTTGTCTTCAATTGGACTATATGCAAGTTTGTTCGTAATAACTACACTCTTTGGACTATTTTCTCTTTAGCGGTCACGACATCTTTTATAGCTCTTGCTACCACTTGCAATGGCCATATTCTCGTTAGAAATTTGATAGCTAGAGACCATGATATATAGATTAACAGACCGCTAATTTTTCTTCCTGAGACTTGATTTTCTTCATGTTTGATTTAGCAATTGCGACACTAAAGTTTAGTCGTCTATTAATGTCTCCAATTTCAGACTTCAACCTTCTGCTCTAACTTATCTTTCATATAACCAAATAAACATAATTAAATCCAATCAAAATAAGTAATGTATATGCCTTTAGGTCTAAAAGATTTCAATGAAAATCTACCTGCTTGACTCTTTTTAAAGATGATATGTTCCTATTTTGTACATAATGAATTTATGGCTCACTCTGGCTCAACTCAAAAGACTTTGTCAAATAATCTTGAACTTTTTGTGAGATGATTTGGCTACTTAGCTATCCAAGAATGGTTGGAAAACTCTATTTCATACGACCCATGAGTTCTGATGAATTGATTTCTATTTTACCCCTGAGAATTGGGCTTCAGAAATGAACAAGTGGAAAGATTGAACCTTATAAAAGGTTTTGGGAAGCATGAGTTAATTTTGGTTTTGCCATTGACATTTAGGCTTCAAGGGTGATCGGTCGAACCTTTTGATAGATTTTAAACCTTTTGAAAGGTGGAATTGATTTTGGGATTTTTTTTATGAGTTTGCTGCTATAGCATGATTTATGAAGAGGACAAGTGGAGCTATTCCTATTGCCTGAGATTTATTAGACTCTTCGGATGACAATCTATCGGTTTGGACTTGGTAGTACTGACATATGGGTCAATGAATTGAAGGAAAGGTCATTCAAATTGAAGAAAGACTCTTTGATTTGATGTTTGAATATTTGACTTAAGGAATGACGATTTTGGATGACTTACATTGGATGATGGGTTTGATTTACTTAGTTGTTTTAACCAAGCAGTAATTTGAAGGATGATTAAAAGTCATGCCCCAAATAAGGGATAAGTGCAGCTTAGCCATATAACCGTTTTATCTAAATTATATGATAACTGACACAAAGGACATTCCCCTAATGTGAGATAATTTAAGAAAGAATCTTTCAACATGAAGAAGGATGACTATGGATGAATGACTCAAGAAATGACTCTGAATGATTAACTCAAGAAATGAATTTGAATGATTGACTCAAGAAATTATTTGAATAATTGACTCAAGAAATGACTCTGAATGATTGACTCAAGAAATACCTTCGAAGAGAGGTAGAGTTGTTCAATTCTCTTTAAACTATTGACACGAAGAGGGATGAACTTTTATTGTGACAAACTAGACCATGTAGTACCCTTGAGTGAGACAGTACAAATAAGATCAATAAGCTTTGAGATCTTGATATTTGATCATGATAAACTACCTTCCTTTCATTCTGAAAAAGACACATGAATTTAAATTATTAATAATGCCCTTTGGTTTAGGAATCCAATTTGAAATAATTTTCAACCGAGCCGCCTTTTTTGGTTTTCAATTCAACGATCTCACCCTAAAAATTGCCTAAGTCACCTTCTCGGGTTTTCAACTTAATGAACCTCCCTCTTTTTTTTCTCTTTTTTTTTTAAGGCAAATTAAGCAACAAAAGAATAAGATATTGGCACACAAGGAAAAATCTTACTTCATTACAATGGCACTACTACTAAACAAGACCTTTCTAAACACATATAGGGCAAACCAACTATGAACTAAAGCTCTAACTATACTCTTGCTTGGATTTTAGATAGCATAGATTCTGATAAAAGACATTAATTTTTATATACGTTGGACTATGTTTGACTTGTGTTTACTTTTTGCAACATGGTCTTAATGGTTTTACTCATTGTTTTGAGGTGATAAAGAAAAGGCCGATGATGTTGAATCCTTCCCTTAAGCAAATTCACTATTTTCTTTTTGAACATGAAATCCATTTTTGGTGATAATCTCAAGAGATTCTCTAAACCCACAAAACATGTTAGTGTGGAAGAAGTGTGCTTCCATTTTAGAATTCAACACCTAATAATGGTTCTATATTTAATCACTTTATGAAGTAGTCCAACACCATCAAGGTATGTCCATTCGAAGATTTACCAATGATATCTATACCTCAATTGCAAAAAATAAATGAATGGTGCTTGGATCAAAGAGACTTATGGTTTCTTTTAGGGCTTTGTATGGATTTGATATCACTATGAATCCAATCAATGATCAAATTGAGTTTCATTACATATCTCATCATTAGTTAGGATGAAATTGATTCAAAAGTTTTTTTGTCGGGACTAGTTGCCCCTTTCGTTAAGAATGCTTTCTTTTTCCCTATCCAAACGATGAGCCTGAGCTTGATTATAAGCCTCATAGGGACGGTCTAAGAGACCATTGCAGAACCAACCATGCAGTATATTAAGAGGGGAAGGAAACAATAACCCTCAAGTAAGTTTTGTTCAAACATGTGAACTTTTCCATCTCTGGTGCAATGAATGGTAAGTGATCGGTTCAATGCATTCATTTGATGACTTCTTCTTTTCAAAGAAAACTTTTACTTCATGTGCTTATGTTCATGAATTTTTATGCAAAACAATCTACATACTCTTGGACTATCCCCTCCTCATCATAATATGATGATGCAATGCCAGTGAATTTCCTTTGTGCCAAGATTTTATTAATTCTTTTGCCTTTATCTCTTCTTCTCTCTTCTTTACTTTTTTTTTTTATTTTTAATTTTTTAATTTTTTATTTTTTATTTTTAATTTTTTAATTTTTTTATTTTGACTTCATAATCAAATTGGATTTAAAAAAAAATCAAAATTAAAACGAAAACATGAGAATATAAAAATTCAAACTTTTGTTTATGATAAAGAATACCATCATCTATGGTTACATTGAAAGAAAGACGATGACTATCAATTACAGACCCAATAAGGAAAAAAAAAAAAAAAAGAAGAACAAGACTCAACGGTTTGGGATTTAGACTCTAATTTTGACTTGAATTCAATCTCAGATGGGTCAGACTAACTGATCTTAAACTCCTTCATAACATGTTAATCGGCTTTGATTAGCTGGTAAAATGAGGTGGAGTCTATTTCAACTTTCTTTCCTATATTTTCATAACAGAGAAACTTGATAACAATTCAAAGGTCGGTGGGGATGTTGGGTATTGGTCTACGTGGAAGGATATCTCTACTATTAATGAGGTCTTGGATTTTGTGCCTCAAGTTCTTGCACATATTTATTTTTTGCCCAGCTCTTTAATGGTACTCATAGTATTCATTTGTAATATCTGTTCTTTTGGGCTATTTTAATTAATTGTATACTTGATGAATTAAATTAATTACAGATATGAATGTTTTGAGAAGATGCAGGAAATTTTTGGTTGCAGGGTAATTTTGAGAAGGTGATTACATCATCTTAAAGAAATAATTTAGTAAAGTGTAAAACATAAAAATTATAGGTGTATATTTCATCTTTAATTCTGTAAAATGGTTTGGTAAAATTCTGTATATTGAAGAGTTATGCCTTCTTGAGCAGGACCTGCTTGGTTCATTAATTTCTACAGGAATCTATGAATGTTTGAATTTTTTGGGAATGACTGAGACTGTTTGAGTCAAAGGTGTAAACATAAGAAATGTTCCTTTATGTGTTGAGTTATTGGTTGTAAAATTTTAGGAGATTTGGATCAGTATAACTCAGTGAAGAGTGGAATTTCTCAGGTCTGTTCGGATGAATATTGGGCAGTAAGTCAAGGTGAGCTTTAGAGAGTCACCATGGTCTGTTTAGTTTCCTTTGTGATTTAAATTTTGGATATGTTGAACATTTGAATGCCTATGTTAAGTGACGAAATAATCAGGGAGTTTGGATGCTTGTAACTTATTTGCGAGCTGATTGAATATAAGTTATCGAGGAAGGATTTCAGCTTGGCAGAGATTGGTGTTTGCAAGCCGGCAAATGCGATGTGGCATTTGCGAGCCGGCAATGCGAGCAAGCGAAGAGGCAAAGTGAGATTTTTTGAGGTGGCAATTGGCGAAGAGACATATGTGAGGTGGCATTATGCAAAGAGGCATTACCGAGGTGGCATATACGAAGAGGGAGATAGGCGAAGCGAGTTAGCGAAGAGGCATTGCCGAGGTGGCATATGCAAAGAGGGAGATAGGTGAAGCGAGTTAGCGAAGGGGCATTGCCGAGGTGGCATATATGAAGAGGGAGATAGGCAAAGTGAGTTAGCGAAGAGGCATTGCCGAGGTGGCATATGCGAGGCGACATATGCGAAGAGGAGTTCGCGAGGAGAGTTCGGCGAGGCAGCATATGCAAGGTGGCATTTGCGAATTGGATATGCGAAGCAGGATTAGCGAAGCGACTTATGCGAAGTGGCATTGCCGGAGCATATTCGCAAAGTGGGAATTGCGAGCTGGCTTATGCGAGGTAGCATCGCCAAGGAGGGTCTGCGAGGTGAGCTGGCGAGCGGGATTTTGGGGCGGTGGCCTATTTAACCAGTGCCCAGTAGCGATTTTCTGCACTGTTTTCTTTCTTCTTCTCTTCGTTCTTCTTCAGTTCATCTCAGAATAGTTCCATTTATTATCTAATGCATTAATACTCAAAATTAATGCATTAAATATTTAGATTAGCATATTTTAAGGCAGAAATCATCAGTTTCAAGTAGATTATATTAAGAAATTCAGTTTTGAAGAAATAAGATAAAATTTCTTCAAATGTCATTTTCTTTTAGATTAATTAAGTCTGGTAGTTAGAATAATTAATTATGGGTATATAAAATTTATTACAAGCACTCTTGAAGTTATTAATGATAATTAATGTGGAAGAAATCAGAATTGATAGACAATCATGAGTAGTAACGTGAACAGTAAATTCGAAATAAATTTCAGATTTTCTTTAAGAGATGATTTAAATTAATGTTGGGAATCAAAAATAGAAACTCTAAGATGGTTAAATGTTAAGAAATCATATTGAGTATTATTGATTAAGGAAAACCCTAATTTTGAATATTTGGGAAAATTTCTTAGGAGGAGAAAAAATTAAGGAAATTGAGGAGATTGTTGTGGAGCAAATTGTTAAAGGAAATTCAAGAGTAATTTGTGTAGAGGTAAGTATGAACATTGCATTTGTTTATTGCTTCTTTGAAATGACATGACTAAGTATTCTTAATGTTCACCCACATAATTCTCATATACTTGATATTGTATTATCGAACTGTTAAATGAAATTTTTATGATATCCTAAAACCAAAATTTACCATTTGTTCATGAGATTACCATGTATATATATATATATATATATATATATATATATTGTAAGTGACTTGGTCAACCTTCATGGATCAAGTTTATATGATTCCTACTTGTTAAACTTGACTGAAATTTATGCTATATATTGATGGTCTTGTGACCAATATGTTTCTTATGAGATTGAAACCATATGACCCTATGGATAGAACGCTCTTCCCAATGAGAGTAAATTCATTGGTCCATCGTGCACTTTGGGAACCTAGCTGATAGGATTTTTATTAGTGTTCCAACTAGAGGAGACCATGAGCTCTAGGCGTATGCTTGGCCAAGCATGCGTTTGCAATAAGGTAGCAAGGACTACCGATGTACTCTGTTGTGATAGGTAGCATGGCTACTGATGCACTCTGTAGTTCTACCATGTTACTTGATAGTGTTATTCAATTGTGAGCACTTCTGTTCTTGTAAGCCTAACCACATGATGATTCTTACCCATGTTCTTGGAATTGATATTTTCTTTGGATTAAAATATATGTATATGTATTTCTTTCATATTGCATGTTCATATCTTACTGAGTTGAAGGCTCACTCCTCTTCTGTGGATTTCAGGTGATAGTGTAGCTCGTGAGGGAGCTAGTAGGGAAGATCAAGCTTCTTGACTTATTCTTCCAAGAAGCCTCCATTGTAATCATTTTGATATATTTATGTATATTCATCGTATGGTATTATGGTATTGTATGTATTGGGAGTATACTCTAGAGCTCCGTAGTTGGTTATTGGGGATGATAATATTTTGATGTATAAATTGTTAGCTTTTGGGTTACCCTTGTTCTTTAGTGATGTGGGATACATCTTTTGATCAGTAAGGAACAAGAGGAAATTATGAAATGATATAAATAAAGATATGAATTATGCTTATATGGATCATAGAAATGAATATTGAATGATATCTATATTTGATATGAATGTGTATGAGATTCAGGATATGAGAGTTCTACGGGTTTATGGTGGCCTTAAGCCTACCCTTGCCCTAGGACAGTCGCACCACTGGAGTTGGGGTGTGAGAGAGGTAGTTTCAGAGCTATAGGTTTATAATCCTTAAGATAAAAGATAAATAGAGATGCATGAGCATTAGTATAAGTGTTGATTAAGATAACTACAGAGCATAGGATTTGTGTCTCGTTCAATTATGTCTTCCTTTGGTATATATTTACGTTAAGTATGCATAGCAAGTGTGATAATATTTATTCTTCTTATCAGTATCGAGATGCCTCCACGTCATGGTAGAAGACGAGGTCGAGGCCATCTTAGGTGGGATCTATCTTCTGAAGAGGGTTCTATAGGTGGAAATGGAGGAGATGAGGTTCCTCCTGTGCCACCAGTGGATGTGGCTCATATGGCTCAGCAATTTGATCAGTTGCAAAGGAACTATGCAATGATAGCTGAGTTCATTACTCAGCAAAGGCAACCACAGGTACCTCCAGTTCAGGTTCCAAAAATCATTGTTCCTCCGGTAGTTCCACCACCTGTAGTGCGTCAAGAGGAAGAGGTATCATTTGAGAGGTTTCTAAAGCTTAAGCCCTCAGAATATAAGGGTGAAGTAGATCCTACAGATTTCCTAGAGAAAATTGAAGAGAAAGTACAGTTTTTGCGGATTCCTGACAGAAGGGCTATAGAATTTGTGGGATATTTGATGAAGGCTGAGGCCAAGGATTGGTTCAAAAGAAGCATTTCTGGCATGCTTCGGGAAAATGAGGATTTATCATGGCAAAGATTCAAGGAATTGGTGCTGAATGAATTTCTTCCTGAGAGTGTGAGGGAAGCTAAGTCCCTAGAGTTTGAGAGATTGGTTCAGACCCCTGGCATGAGTGTCTCATAGTACTCCAGGAAGTTCAGTCAGCTGAGTAAATTTGCTCCTGTATTGGTGCCTACAGAAGCAGCACTGATTTAATGGTTTCGCAGAGGGTTGGTGGCTCCATTGTTTAAGCTCCTAGCTGCTTTTGAATTTGATTCCTACTCTAAGCTGGTGGACAAGGCTAGAATAATTAAAAATAGGGAGATGGAAGCCAGATCAGAAAGGGTTGAAAAGAAGAAGTTTAAAGCAGATAGTTCTTTTAAACCAGATAGTGGGATGAAGACTATGGTAGTAGCCCATCAGTCAACTCCTAGGAGTGGGTATAGAGGACCTTCAGGGAGACTACAGTAGAGTCAGACTACTCCTAGACCTACTTCTCAGATGAGTCATGGATCAGCTAGCTTTGCACCAACCAGGACTCCTAAACCTCTGTGTCCTACATGCGACGAATTTCATAGTGGTCCTTGTCATTATGCATCAGGAGCATGTTTTAGATGTGGACAGCAAGGTCATTTTCTCAATAATTGTCCACAACTACCCTTTGGAGATAGACCTCAGGCTTCTCAGGCTACAGTTCAGATGAGTAGAGAGAGGAGCATCAGTCAGCAGCCAAGAGGAGGCAGAGGTATTTTGGGCAGGACTGTTGAGGCTAGCAGAGGATCAGGATAGCATGAGGCTCAGGCTTCAGGATCGACTCCTATGGGTAGAGGTAGAGGCAGAGTTTTTGCTCTAGCACAGCATGAAGCCCAAGCATCTAACACAGTGGTTACAGGTATTCTTCCAATTCAAGCCTTGAGTGCTAGAGTATTGTTTGATTCGGGAGCTACGCATTCCTTTGTGTTATCATGTTTTGCTAAGAAGTTGCATGTGCCTTTTATATTTCTTGAAAGTGTGTTGGTTGTATCTACTCCTTTAAAGGACGATATTGAAGTCCAAAACTCTTATCCATCCTATGTGGTTAGCATAAGTGGCAAGAGTTTGAATGTGGATTTGATTGAATTGCTAGTGTTGGAGTTTGATGTGATTTTAGGCATGGACTAGTTGTCCAAGCACTATGCTATTATAGATTGTAATGGAAAGAAGCTAGTCTTTAAGCCACCTTTGGGTGAGGAATTTGAGTTTTAAGGGGAGCGGAGTGAAGTACCATACAATGTGATATCTACCATTGGGGCAAAAAGGTTGTTAAGAAGGGGTTGCCAAGGGTATTTGGCTTATGTCCGGGATACTTGTAAGGAAGTGAGAGGTATAGAGCATATTCCAATAGTCAATGAGTTTCCGGACGTATTTCCTGAAGAATTACCTGGTTTGCCACCAGATAGAGAGATAGAGTTCGGTATAGAGTTGCTACCTGGCACGAGTCCGATTTTTATTCCTTCATACCGTATGCCGCCAGTAGAATTGAGAGAGTTGAAGACTCAATTGCAAGATTTGCTTGACAAGGGATTCATTAGACCCAGTAGTTCATTGTGGGATGCACCTGTACTCTTTGTAAAGAAGAAGGATGGTTCTATGAGATTGTGTATCGACTATAGGCAGCTCAATAAGGTAACTATCAAGAATAAGTATCC
>CANXYC010782315.1:0-14469 GCA_948193065.1 Aleurites moluccanus | reverse complement strand
AAATTTCTCAAAAGATACCTCCTCAACCTAATGTACCACTGCGGGCGGGGGTGGAGGAACTGGAATATCTGGAACTGCTTGAATAGGAGGAGCCTGCTGCTGCCTCTGCTGAGTAATAAACTCAGCTAATACCTCATAGTTCCTCTGCAACTGGTCTAACTACTGCGCCATATTAGCCACATCTACTAGTGGCACAGGAGGAACCTCATCTCCTCTATTCCCTCCTACTAAACCCTCTTCAGAAGGAAATTCCCGCCTAAGACGGCCTCAACCTTGTCCTCTTCCTCAACGTGGAGGCATCTCGATACTGATAAGAAGAACAAATACAACAGACTCACTACACACACTTAACGCAGATATATCATATCAAGGGAAGACACAACTGGATGAGACATGATCCTATGCTTCGTAGTTATCTTAATCAATACTTATACAAGTGCTCATACATCTCTATCTATTTTCTATGTTAAGGATTGTAAACCTAGTGCTCTGATACCACCTTTGTCACACCCCAACTCCAGTGGTGCGATGGTCCTAGGGTAAGGGTAGGCTTAAGGCCACCATAAACCCGTAGAACTCACAAATTATGAATCTCATCATGATCAAATAAATTGCAACATCATATATTATCATACATCTATCTTGTCCATACATATAATTAAAATCACTTATATCTTTCTATTATCATTTCATATCATTCTCTTGTTCTTTAATGATCAGAAGAGACATCTCATATCACTGACGAACAAGAGTACCCAAAAGGTAACAATCATACATCAAAATATACTAATATCCTCGAATGACTAACTACGGAGCTCTAGAGTATACTCCCATTACACATTGTGTCATAATGCCATTAATAATTATACAAAATATCTTAAAAGAATTATTACAATGAAGCTTCTTGGAATAAACAAGTCAAGAAGCTCGATCCTCTTTATTAGCTCCCTCACGAGCGATGCTATCACCTGAAATCCACAGAAGAGGAGTGAGCCTGCAACTCAGTAAGATATGAACATTGTAATCAAATATCTGAATATCGAATCATGGTCATGAACAAATAATTATACATATAGGCATGAACGAAATCACAAACTTTACTTGAAGGAAATATGGTTCTCACAAAAATTTTTGCTATATCAAATCATGTCATAAATCAAATCATGGTTCATATTTAGAACATAGAATGCCCACAAAGAATGGCATTATCAAATCTCATCTGGTAGAACTGATCTCATATCATAACATACGTATCCGTAGCCTTGCTACCTTAACATGCACACATGCTTGGCTAGGCATACGCCTAGAGCTCATGGCCCCCTCTAGGTAGAACACTAATAAAAATCCTATCAGTTGGGCTCCCAAAGTGCACAATGGACCAATGAATTTACTTTCATTAGGAAGAGCATTCTATCTATGGTCATGGGTTTCAATATCATAGGAAGCATATTGGTCGTAAGACCATCATTATGTAACATCATTCAAATTGGGTTCACAAGTAAGAAGCATATAGACTTCATCCAAGAAGGTTGATCAAGCCATTCACATTATACAAGTATATAATATATATACAATAGGATAATCAAATATAAGAATACTTTGGTAATATAAGAATACTTTGGTCATTTTAATTTCAAAGAACAATAATCGAATGGGATGTTCATACTTATCTCTTACACAAATTTCTCTTAAATTCCTCTTAGCAATCTGCCCACTTATAATTCCTCAATCAATTCGAATTTCTTCTCCTAAGAAATTTTCCAAACATACGAAATTAGGGTTTCTCCAAACCAATAATATTCAACATGATTTTTCATTAATTAATTATCTTAGAGTCTCTATTCTTGATTCCCAATAACAATTTTTATTTAACTCTTTAAGATATTTTTGCATTTAATTTTTCGAGTTACTGTTCATGGCAGTCTCAGCAAACTGATTTCTCCCACATTAATTACCATAAATGACTGCAAGTTGCAGGCAATAAATTCTGTATACCTAGCATTAATTATTCTAACCCATAAACTTAAATAAATCCAAAGAAAATAGCTTGGAAGAAAATTTATCTTATTTCCTTCAAACTGAAATTCCTGAGATTACTTCTCAAATATGATAATTTCTACCTTAATACTGAATAATCTAGAAGTCTAATGTATTAATTTGAGTATTAATACCTTAGAATATAAACGGAAATAATCTGAGAAAAAGACTGAATTTACGAAAGAAAGAAAGAAAGGAAAAAAAATCGCGAAAATAATTCTGGACTGCTGGGGGTTAAATAGACCTCTACCCAGAAACACGTTTGCCAGCTCGCCAATCTGCCTCGGCAAAGCTACCTCGCATAGGCCAGCTAGTCATTCCCACTTCGCATTCCCAGCACGCACTTTCCAGCTCGCCAAACTTGATCCGGCATTGCCACTTCTCTATTCCAGCTAGCATATGCTACCTCGGGTATGCGGCCTCGCCAGACTCTCCTCGCGAACTCTTCCTCGCATATGTCACCTCAGCAATGCTTCTTCGCCTCTTCGCCTCTTCGCCTCTTCGCCTCTTCGCTTCTTCGCGAACTGCCACTTCGCACATTCCCTCTTCACATAATGCCTTTTCGCATAATGCCTCCTCGCCTTATCCTCTTCTTCAAATCCTCTTCGCCAAAGCTCTTCGCCAAATCTCTTCGCGAATCTCTCTTCACTAACTTCCTCTTCGCGAATTGCCACTTCAGCAAACTCACCTGGCCACTTCGCCATTTCGCCACTTCGCAAAATGCCTCCTCTCATTTTGCTGGCTTGCCATAACAAAATTTCTCTAAGTTAAAACCCTGCCTGGACATCTCACACTTAGCTAGCTCATAAATGAGCTACAAATATCCAAACTTACTAATTCTTTTTATCACTTAAAATCAACATGCAGGAGCACAACATATCAAAATTTCAAATCCAAAAGAACCAACACACAGACCATGGTGACTCTCCCAAGATCACCTAGACTTGCTGCCTTAGAATCTCTCCGAACAGGTATGATAAAACCCACTCTACACTGAGATACACTTATCCAAAAATTCTAAAATTTTATAGACGTCATGTCAACATACAAAGGAACATTTTTCATGTTCACACCTTTAGCTAATTCTACGTCAGTCATTCTCAATAATTTCAAACATACACTGCATCAGACACTCTCAACCAGATAAGCCTTGCTCAAATAGACACAACTCATCACACACACAGAATTTTGCCAAACCATTTTGCAAAATTATATTCAAGATATAACTCACAACTTTCATATTTTATACTTTACCAAATTATGTCTTTAAGAACATGAAATTATCATCACAAAATCCTGCAATTGCATCTAATAAAAAATTATGGAATTCTCAAATATTCTCATTTAAAATTAATAAATTCTCCAAACATACAAAATCAATAAAAACACTATAAAAATGACAGATATTACACCTGTGCTATTGGCTGAGAAACCATAACAGATGTCTATTGATCATCAACTCTCAATAGACACCTGTTAGCATAATGGCCCTGCTGACCACACCTCAAACAAGCACCAGTCTGTCTCCAACACTCCCTTTCATATCTCTAACCACAAAACCCACAATTAGGAATGTTGGGTGTCAGTACAGCTGCTCTTGAAGAACCCTGAGAATATACAGGTGTTGATTGAACCACTGACGGTCCCATACTCTGAATCCTCCTCCTCTGACTACTAGCTGTAGAACTCTGATCAAACCGAGGCACTGGCTCCATCTACCTAGGATGGGAGCTGCTCTCCCCCTCCTAACCTGAGATCCTGAACCACCTTTCCTCTTATGGTCCCTCTTAGCCCTCTCTGTCTTGTTCTTCTCTTCTATTTGTGTAGCCTTATCAATCACTGTTGTCAGAGAAGTAAACTCAGTAGCCAGTAATGCATTATGTAGTGCAGCATGAAGACCCCTTCTAAACCTACTAATCAAATCAGCCTCTATAGGTACAATATGAGTAGCCTATCTACTCAACCTGATAAAATCCTCCGCATACTCCTCAATAGATCTGTCCCCCTACTCTAACTGCTCAAATCTGATCAGGTTATGGGCCTTCACCCCCTCAGTAATGAACTCATCAATAAGACTCTGCTGGAACTCAGCCCATGAGGGTGGATGCTCACCATAAAGCCTGGGCTTCATTCTCCTCGAAAACCAAATCCATGCCTTACCCTTCAGTAACAACCCAATTAACTCCACAACTCTCAACTCTGAACATGGTAGTCTCCTCACTACCTTCTCTACCTCCTCCAAGAAATCCACAGGGTCACTATCTATGTCTCCCCTGCACTCAGGCAAGTTTAGCTTTAGAAAGCTAAACATAGATACACCACTCTCCTCTATCACTCTCTGGCCTCCCTATACAGCAGGCTCCCTCTGAATTCCTACTGGCTGCATAGGAGCTGGTACCACTGGAATTGCCTCCGGTACTATAGGTGGAGGCACTCCTACTAGAGTTGGTGGTGGAGATACCTGCTAATGCACTCGTCTCAAATCAACCATCTCTCTTCGTAACTCCATCAATCCCTTCATCATGTCTACTCTCCTACGATCATCGCCCCTCTCTGAATCCTCAAAAGTCCGTTGGGATCTAGACGGACTCTCTGATACTACAATGTCCCTCACTAAGGACTTATTGGAGGCTACCTCTGCCTCCCTGGTATCTCTGTCCCTATAGTTGAACATCTCTATAATCTATCAGAAAAAACAAAAACCTTCTCAGAAAATGATAGAAACTCAAAATAATAATATATAACAAACGATAACAGCAAAAGACATCAAAGGAAATCCTATGCTCTATGGTATACTTAATTTTACCCCATTCTGTACTTAGTCACTATTCCTTTGTAATTCGAGTACTATTCATTTGTAACCTAAATTCCACTATCTGTAACCTAGAGCTCTAATACCACCTCTATCACGACCTGTTTCCGGATCGCGATGGTCCTTAGGCTTGGGCAATGCCAATGGTGACCGACACCCGTATAACCCAGTATCACATGTACAATCTATAAACCACAATATATTATCCATTTTAGTTAGTTACCATCCATTCTGTTATTCTATAATTTATTCTGTAAATTACTGCAATTGGCTGTAACAATCCATATATCATATCATATAAACATCATATATCTCATAATAACATCATAAACATATATACATGTTCATTTCCTAAATAATCCATATATACCCCATGGAGCAGCTAGATTATGAACATCAAAATAATAATACAATTCAGAATATATACATCAATACAGCTGGCAGAAATTCCCGGATGACAGACGACAGGATTCTGCACTTTACTCCTCTCCTGAAATGGGTAAACAATTAAAAGGTGAGTATGTAAGATACTAAGTGAATCTATATGTATCAACAAATGAACAGTAGGTAATAATGGAGCAATGGTGTCAATAGGACAGATAACAGTATACATAATCGATATCAGGTTACACAATAGCCAATAAATACAACATAGGCTCGATATCATATGGAAAGACAGATAAATGGATGGACTATATGAAATCATACAATCTCCAATAATTAGTATGGACCATATATGAACATATAGGTCTCCAGTAGCATATCAATTTCAATGAGCATAAGACTGATCAGGTCTTATGGTCAAGACCATAACCCCTCCTAGCTATTGCATCAGTAATACAATGTGCACATTGTCGACAGTATTTTTCCACTATCCTATCGAGTCGGTAGTTCTGTTGAGCCACATTAGGATCAATATCAAGAAACAACATATCAATGGATACCATTATGCAACAATGACATCCTCCATATCAATAAGTTCAATGTCAGTCAATCAATTATCAATAGGGTTCATGGCAATGTAAAAGGTGACATACAAATAATGATACATGGTTTGGTATTCAACAAAAACATGGAATAAAAATTGACTCAGCGAAGAAAAACGGTAGGCCAATTGGCATGCCAACATCGCTGACGATAATGACATTCACATGGTAGGCCTATGGAATATAAACAATAGGCCAAAGACAAAATAAGCTAGGCATTTCATCAAACACATAGTGTGCATACAATGACAAGCCAATAGGTTAGGTTATGGTGTAAAATTGACTTGCCCAATTCAACCAATAACAAGCTACATTGGCAATAATAATATAGGCATCAAAGAAACAATAATAAACAATATCAAAAGTGATCAAATTGGCTATGAAAAACAAGGCAAAAATCAAGCAAAATAAGGTAATGTGAATAGTACCAAGGGTTCGGCCAAACAAGCACTTTCAAACCAAGTTTTCAATTTCAATTTCAACACAAATGGCATGTTAAAGGATGTATAATAGACTCACCTAAACTTCCAAATAGCTTTGGAAAGTCTAATTCCACCCAAATTCACCAAATGAGCTACTAGGCACACCTTTGCCAAAACTTGAATTCTACACCAAACCAATCATCAATTAGTTACCTATTAATATCCAATTAACATATTCTAACATCAATTAACACTAACTAACACTAATTCAAATAGCTAAGTTAAACAACTTCCATTAGGTTTTACAATGTAGGGATTTCCATCAATTTGCATCAATTGATGCAATCTAATTAAAAACCCATCAAATTCAATCTTAATAACATCTAATTAAACCATAAAAGTAAACAAATTAACTTCTTACCTAAAAGGAGTGAAGTGGCCGAATCCTTTTCTTAGTTTGTTCTTAATTTCCTTTGCTTCTTCTTACAAACTGATAATAGAAATGGCAAGAACTAAGTTAGTATTCAAGTTTTCTATGAATTTCTCTTAACAAATTTGATGAGAAATGAAGAATGAAGGTGGGAAATGGTTCGGCTATGAAGAAGAAGAAGAAGATGATGGAAATTGTTTAAGTGTTGAATAAATAGAAAAATCAATTTGACAATTTACAACTTAATCCTCCAACTTTCATATATTACACTTTGATCCAAATTCTTCTATAATTTATTCTGTCAATTATGTCAGGATTTGGATTTCAAAGTGGGCAATAAGTTTATTTTAATTTATACTTATTTATAAAATTGATTTTAGAGTCATTCTGTAACTCCGACGGACTAATTTTTACTATTCACCTTAAACTTCCTTATATTTACGATTTTGTCATTGGTTACTTTTTCAGTATTCTTAAATGATTTTCACTTCTTTATTTTTACCAAAATTACACATGCATTATGGTGATCTTTTACCCCCAGGTCAACTTCAGAAATTTTTCTGTTGACTGGACTGCTAATTTCTTGACAATATTTTCGACACCGCCGCTTTTCGGAAAAGTAATTAGTTCGCTTTCTAATTTTATCTCTAAAATTATTTTCCATCTTTTCAAGATTTTTAGACCACATACTGATAACTAAATAATACATGTGAGTTATAACTTTCTAGGGTATTACATAGTCATTAAGTCTTGATTGGTTTACATATGGTCTCAATTATTCTATGTTAATTTTTTTTTAATTATTTAGTTTATTGAGAAATTAAAATTTGATTTGTTAAAAATTATTATGGACATTAAAATTAGAATCAATGCAAATAGGTGGCAGCGTGTAAGTCATTTTATCACTATAATTTATCCTTTTAGACATTAATTTATTTTATTTGAATTTATTGTTGATATTCAATCAACTGCACTTGCTAAATAATATATACATATTTGATTCTTTCTCTCATATAAAAATAATAATTTTGTGTATTAATTTTATCTTATTATCATCGAATTAAATTTTCAAAATTTAGTGTTTAATTTTAATATTTTAACTTATGATACAAATTTAATATTTAATTTTAATATTTTAATTTATGATGTTCCACAGCAAGCCATCTTATCAATGGTCAAATTTACATAATCATAAACTATTAACTCTCTATCTACAAAACTACAACTATAAGTTATTTTTTTATCTATGAAGTTACGCTCCAGCATCCATGGCTTCATTTTAAGACTGGAAGCATTAATAAAAATTAGATAGGATTAATGGATTAGACAATATAATATTTTTAATTAATAAATAAAAATTAATATACTTTATACAATGATTTATTTGTAAATAGAAAAATGCCAATTGATTTTTCTTTTATTATTTTTTTTAAATAATAGATTTTTTGTATTCATTATTATTAAGAAAATATAAAATGAATAAAAAGACTAATAATTCCTCAATTGGGCATAACAAGAACTCTTCCCTTCTACTCTTCATAGGTATTTTTTTTTACTTAATTCCCTGAGATATAGAATTTCTCCTAGACTTTATTATATACGTGTCACTGTGACTCAATAAGAACATTGTCTCTTTTCTTATGCATGAGCTTTTACTAAATAATTTATATTATAAGAATTACTACAAAAAAGCAAAATCAACTCATTAGATATATGAAAAATAATTTAATTTCATTGGGACTTGGCGATAAGTTTCACGACAAGTCCATTGTGATCCTCTTATCTTATTATCATATTAAAAAAAAAAATTATGTATTAATTTTATCTTATTATCAAATTAAAATTTCAAAATTTAATGTTTAACTTCAATATTTTAGTTTATGATGCAAATTTAATGTTTAATTTTAATATTTTAATTTATGATGCTCTACAGCAAGCTCTCTTATCAACGGCTAATATTATGATGTAGGTCAAAATTAAGTAATTATAAACTATTAACTCTCTATCTACAGAACTACACCTATAAGTTATTTTCTTATCTATGAAGTTGCACTCCAGCATCCATGGCTCCATCTTAAGACTCGAAGCATTAATAAAGATTAGATTGGATTAATGGATTAGACAACATAATATTTTTGATTAATAAATAAAAAATTAATATACTTTATACAATGATTTATTTGCAAATAGAAAAATGCCAATTGATTTTTCTTTTATTATTTTTTTTAAATAATAGATTTTTTTTTTTAGTCATTATCATTAGGAAAATGTAAAATGAATAAAAAGACCAATAATTCCTCAACCGGGCATGACATGAACTCTTCCCTTCTACTCTTCATAAGTAGTTTTTTTTTTTTATCTAATTTCCTTAAGTACGGAATTGCTCCTAGACTTTATTATATACATGTCCCTGTGACTCAATAAGAACATTATCTCTTTGCTTAAGCATGAGATTTTACTAAATAATTTATATTATAAGAATTACTACAAGAAAGCAAAATCAACTAATTAGATATATGAAAAATAATTTCATTTTATTGGGGCTTGGCGATAAGTTTCACGATAAGTCCATTGTGATCCTCTCTTATTTCCATTATGGCAATGACAATTGCTGATGTCACGACCCATTTCCAAAGAATCGCAATGATCCTAGGATATGGGTAAGTCTAAAGCCACTGAAAACCCATAGAACCCATGTATTTATTAGAATATTATGCCTATTAATACAATTCTTCATACATATTCATCATATCACATTCATGACATCAATATAAACATACATATGATTCTTAATTATGCACTTCATATAGCATTCTTGATCATAATTATATAACATTCTCACATCAATATGAAGCTCCTCTGGGTGTAATGGCTGTTACACTATAAGCTCTTGAATTCCCAATTTTCACAAAAAGCTTGGTAATGCTCATTACTCCCTGTAACAGCCGTTACCAAAAAATCATTCTAAATTACAAAATGAACTTCAAGTATATTGAGTTACATACAAACATATCATCTAAGAATTCATCCCATATCTATGGAGCAACTAATCAAATATATACGAATGAATTCAAAATATTAAAGAAATCTTTACATCAATAAATAGCTTCCAAGAGGAGAACAAAAGAGATCTTGGAAACTTCCTTCTAACTGCACAATTCTGAAATGTTTAAAAACCACATGTGAGATATATTTAGTGAGAAATAATCAAATCATTATAGTTGCATGCAAGAAATAATACTTTGTAATATCTGTCATTTTGTAGTATTTTTATTGATTTTTGTATGTTTGGAGAATTTATTAATTTCAGATGTGAATGTTGAGAATTTCAGGAATTTTTTATTTTTGATGCTGCAGGATTTTGTGATGATTATTGCATGATCTTAAAGACATAATTTAATAAAGTGTAAAACATAAAAGTTGTGAGTTTATGTCTTTATTATAATTTTTTAAACTGGTTTGGAAAAATTTTATGTAAGTGATGAGTTGTGTCTATTTGAGCAAGGCTAGTCTGGTTGAGTATTGGTGCAGGAATGCAGTGCTTGTTTGAAATTACTGGGAATGACTGAGACAAAATTAGCTAAAGATGTGAAAATTAAAAATGTTCCTTTATGTGTTGTGAAGATGACTGTAAAATTTCAGAATTTTTGGATAAGTATATCTCAGTGGAGAGTGATTTTTCTCAGGGTTGTTCGGTTGGATTTTGGGGCAAAAGTCTGGATGACATTTGGAGAGTCACCACGGTCTGTGTTTTGGTCTTTTTGATTTGAAATTTTGATATGTTGTGTCCTTACATGTTTATTTTAAGTGATAAAAAGAATTAATAAGTTTGGATATTTGTAGCTCATTTGCGAGCTGGCTAAGTGTGAGATGTCCAGGCAGAGTATCAACTTAGAGGAATTTTGTTATTGTGAGCCAGGAAAATGAGAGGAGGCATTTTGCGATGTGGCGAGTGAGTTTACCGAAGTGGAAATTCGTGAAGAGAAATTTAGCGAAGAGCTTTGGCGGAGAGCCAAAGCTTTGGCGAAGAGGAAAGGCGAAGAGGATTTAGCGAAGAGGATAAGGCGAGATGGCATTATGCGAAGAGGCATTATGCGAAGAGGGAATGTGCGAAGTGGCAGTTTGCGAAGCAGAGTTTAGCGAAGAGGCGAAGAGGCGAAGAAGCGAAGAGGCGAAGAAGCATTGCCAAGGTGGCATATGTGAGGAAGAGTTCGCGAAGAGAGTCTGGAGAGGCAGCAATGTGAGCTGGAAAGTGCGAGCTGGGAATGCGAAGGGGGAATGGCGAGCTGGCTTAGGTGAGGGAGCTTTGCCGGGGCTGACTAGCGAGCTGGCCAGCATGTTTCTGGGGCAGAGTTTATTTAAACCCAGCAACCCCAGTAGCGTTATCTCACGATTTTTCCCTTTTTTTCTTTCTTTCATAAATTCAGTCTTTTTCTCATATTAGTTTCGTTTTATATTCTAAGGCATTAATACTCAAGTTAATGCATTAGACTTCTAGATTATTCAGTATTAAGGCAGAAATCATCAGATTTGAGCAGTAATCTCAGAAATTATAATATTGAGGAAAATAAGGTAAATTTTCTTCTCAAACTATTTTCTTTAGATTTATTTGAGTCTATGGGCTAGGAAAATTAATATTAAGTATATAGAATTTATTGCAAGTAATATGAAGTGATTAATGGTAATTAATATGGGAGAAATTAGGAGGTTGAGACTGCCATGAACATTAGCTTCGAAAATTAAATGCAGAAATTTCTTTAAAGGAAAAATAAAATTGTTGTTGGGAATCAAGAATAGAGACTCTAAGATAATTAATTAATGGGAAATGATGTTGAATATTATTGATTTGGAGAAACCCTAATTTTGTATATTTGGGGAATTTCTTAGGAGGAGAAATTTGAATTGATTGAGTAATTAAAGTGAGCAGATTTCTAAAGAGGAATTTAAGAGAAATTTGTGTAAGAGGTAAGTATGAACATCCTACTTAATTATTGTTCCTTGAAATTAAAAAGACCAAGCATTCTTATATTTGATTATCCTATTGTATATATATTATATACTTGTATAATGTGAATGGCTTGATCAACCTTCTTGGATCAAGTTCATATATTTCTTGCTTGTAAACCGGTTTGAATGATGTTATATGATGATGGTCTTGCGACCAATATACTTTCTATGAGAATTGAAACCCATAAACCATGGATAGAACGCTCTTCCCAATGAGAGTAAATTCATTGGTCCATTGTGCACTTTGGGAGCCCAGCTGATAAGATGTTTTATCAGTGTTCCACCTAGAGGGGGCCATGAGCTCTAGGCGCATGCCTGGCCAAGCATGTATGCACGTTAAGGTAGCAAGGTTACTGATACGTATGTTATGATATGAGATCAGTTCTACCAGATGAGATTTGATAATGCCATTCTTTGTAGGCATTCTGTGTTCTAAATATGAACCATGATTTGATATAGCCAAAATTATTGTGAGAACCATATTTCCTTCAAGTAAAGCTTATGATTTTCTTTCATGCCTATATGTATAAATGTTTGTTCATGACCATGATTCGATATTCAGATTCCTAAATTATAATGTTCATATCTTACTGAGTTGAAGGCTCACTCCTCTTCTGTGGATTTCAGGTGATAGCATAGCTCGTGAGGGAGCTAATAGAGTGGATCGAGCTTCTTGACTTGTTTATTCCAAGAAGCTTCATTGTAATAATTCTTTTGAGATATTTTTTATAATTATTAATGGTATTATGACACAATGTGTAATGGGAGTATACTCTAGAGCTCCGTAGTTAGTCATTCGAGGATACTAGTATATTTTGATATATGATTGTTATCTTTTGGGTACTCTTGGTCCTCAGTGATGTGAGATGTCTCTTTTGATCATTAAGGAACAAGAGAAGGATATGAAATGATAATAGAAAAGTTATGATTGATGTTTAATTATATGTATGGGCATGACCATTATTTGATAATGTATGATGTTGTGATTGATATAATAGTATATGAGATTCATGATTTGTGAGTTCTACGGGTTTATGATGGCCTTAAGCCTACCCTTGCCCTAGGACTGTCGCACCACTGGAGTTGGGGTGTGACAGAGGTGGTATCAGAGAACTAGGTTTACAATCCTTAACGTAGAAAATAGATAGAGATGTATGAGCACTAGTATGAGTGTTGATTAAGATAACTACGGAGCAGAGGATCATGTCTCGTCCAATTGTGTCTTCATTTGATATGATATATCTGCGTTAAGTGTGCGTAGTGAGTCTGATGTGTTTGTTCTTCTTATCAATATCGAGATGCCTCCGCGTCGAGGAAGAGGACGAGGTCGAGGCCGTCCTAGGTGGGAATTTCCTTCTGAAGAGGGTTCAGTAGGAGGGAATAGAGGAGATGAGGTTCCTCCTGTGCCACCAGTAGATATAGCTAATATGGCACAATAGTTAGACCAGCTGCAGAGGAACTATGAGGTATTAGCTGAGTTTATTACTCAGCAGAGGTAGCAGCAGGCTCCTCCTGTTCAAACAGTTCCAGATATTCTAGTTCCTCCACCCCCGCCCGCAGTGGTACATCAGGTTGAGGAGGTATCTTTTGAGAAATTTCTGAAGCTCAAGCCTTCAGAGTATCGAGGTGAGGTAGATCCTATAGATTTTCTGGAAGAGATAAAAGAGAAGATCCATATTTTGAGGATTCTTGATAGGAGAGCCATTGAATTTGCAGGTTATTTGATGAAAGCTGAAGCGCAGGACTGGTTCAAGAGAAGTATTTCTGGTATGCTTCGAGATAATGAAGAGCTATCATATGAGAGATTCAGAGAAATGGTTCTTAATGAATTTCTTCCAGAGAGTGTAAGGGATGCTAAAACTATAGAGTTTGAGAGGTTGGTTCAGACTTCGGGTATGACTGTATCCGAGTATGCGAAGAAATTCAGCCAGCTGAGTAAGTTTTCTCCATCTCTTGTGCCTTCTGAAGCGGCTCGGATTCAGCGGTTTCGTAGGGGATTGGTGGCCCCGTTGTTTAAAGTTTTGGCTACTCTTGAGTTTGATTCTTATTCCAAGCTAGTGGATAAAGCAAAAGTAATTGAGAACAGAGAAATAGAAGTCAGATCCGAGAGAGAAGAGAAGAAGAAGGCTAAGATTGGGAGCTCTTCTAGGCAAGACAGTGGGGTGAAGAGTATGAATATCTTGCCTCAAGCAGTTGCTAGAGGGGAATTTAGAGGGCCATCAGAGAGATTTTAGCAGAGACCGAATCCCTCCAGATTTGTTCCTCAAGTGAGCCACAGTGAGACCGGTTCAGCACCACCTAGGACTAATCCTTCTTGTCCTACATGTGATAAGCTTCACAGAGGACCTTGCTTCTATGCATCAGGCACATGTTATGGATGTGGACATCATGGTCATCTTCTTAAGGATTGTCCACGGCCTTCTTTTGAAGTTAGACATCAGGCTTCTCAGGGCACAGTTAAGATGAGCAAAGAGAGGAGCATTGGTCAGCATCTAGGAGGAGGTAGAGGTAATTTGGGCAGAAATGTTGAAGCTGACAGAGGATCAGGTCAGCATGAGTCTCAGGCTTCTGGATCAGCTCCGATGGGTAGAGGCAGAGGGAGAGTTTTTGCCTTGGCACAGCATGATGCCCAAGCATCCAATACTGTGGTTACAGGTATTCTTCCGATTCAAGCCTTGAATGCTAGAGTTTTGTTTGATTCGGGAGCTACGCATTCATTTGTATCATCCTGCTTTGCTAAGAAGTTGCATGTGCCTTGTGTTTTTCTTGAGAATG
>CANXYC010782307.1:0-13991 GCA_948193065.1 Aleurites moluccanus | reverse complement strand
CATATCTTACTGAGTTGAAGGCTCACTCCTCTTCTGTGGATTTCAAGTGATAGTGTAGCTCGAGAGGGAGCTAATATAGAAGACCGAGCTTCTTGATTCATTCCTCCAAGAAGTCTCCATTGTAATTATTTTGATATATATTCATTGAATTGTATTATGGTACTATATATATTGGGAGTATACTCTAGAGTTCCGTAGTTAGATATTGAGGATGATATTATTTTGATGTCTGAACTATTACATTTTGGGCTGCCCTTGTTCCTTAGTGATGTGGGATGTATCTTTTGATCGGTAAGGAACAAGAGAAAATTATATTATGATGAATATAAATGAATGAATTATAATTGCATGAATCATAGAAATGAATATTTGTAATGATAACTATATTTGATGTGAATATGTATTATGAATGAGATCCAGGATATGAGTGTTCTACGGATTTATGGTGGCCTTAAGCCTACCCTTACCCTAGAACAGTCGCACCACTAGAGTTAGTGTGTGACAAAGGTGGTATCAGAGCTATAGATTTATAATCCTTAAGATAGAAGATAGATAGATGTGTATGAGCCCCAGTATAAGTATTGAGTAAGATAACTACGGAGCATAGGATCCATGCCACGTCAATGTTTTGTATTCCTTTGGTATAGACTTGCGCTAATCTTGTGTTTCGAGTCTAAGTTTACTTTGTTTCTCTTATCAGTATTGAGATGCCTCCACGTCGTGGTAGAGGACAAGGTCGAGGTCGTCCTAGGCGAGAATTGTCATCTGAAGAAGGTTCTATGGGTGAAAATGGAGGAAATAAGGTTCCTCTTGTGCCACCAGTAGATGTGGTTAATATGGCTTAGCAATTGGAACAGCTGCAAAGGAATTATACAATGATAGCTGAATTTATTACTCAGCAGAGACAACAGCAGGAACCCCCAGTACAAGCTCCAAAGATTCATGTTCCTTCAGTGGTTCCACCACCCATTATATGTCAAGAGGAAGAGATATCATTTGAGCGATTTCTTAAGCTTAAGCCCTCAGAGTATAGAGTTGAAGTGGATCCTACAGATTTTCTGGAAGAAATTGAAGAGAAAGTATAGATTCTGCGGATTCCAGATAGGAGAGCTATAGAATTTGTGGGGTATTTGATGAAAGCTGAGGCTAAGGATTGGTACAAGAAAAGCATTTTTGGTATGCTTCGGGGAAATGAAGATCTTTCTTGGGAGAGATTCAAGGAACTGGTGATGAATGAATTTCTTCCAGAGAGTGTGAGGGAAGCCAAATCAGTAAAATTTGAAAGATTAGTTCAGACCTCTGGTATGAGTATTTCAGAGTATGCTAGGAAATTTAATCAGTTAAACAAATTCGCTCCTGTATTGGTGCCTATAGAAGCGGCACGAATTCAGAGGTTTCGCAGAGGATTGGTTGCTCCACTATTTAAACTCCTAACTGCTCTTAAGTTTGATTCTTACTCTAAGCTGGTGGGTAAAGCTAGGATAATTGAGAATAGAGAGATGAAAGCTCGATCTGAAAGGACTGAGAAGAAGAAATTTAAAGCATGTAGTTCTTCTAAACAAGAAAGCGGGATGAAGAATATGGGAGTGGCTCATCAGTCAGCTTCTAGGAGTGGGTATAGAGGACCTTCAGAGAGACCACAACAGAGTCGGACTACTCCTGGACCTACTTCTTAGATGAGTTATGGTTCAGCTAGCTTTGCACCATCCAGGACTCCTAAACCTTTGGTTCTACATGTGGATAATTTCATAATGGCCCTTGTCATTATGCATCAGGAGCATGCTTTAAGTGTGGACAACAAGGTCATTTGCTCAAGAATTGTCCACAACCACCCTTTGGAGGTAGACCTCAGGCTTCTCAGGCTACAGTTCAGATGAGTAGATAGAGGAGTATTAGTCAACAGCCAGGTGCAGGCGGAGATATTTTGGGCAGGACTGTTGAGGCTGGCAAAGGGTTAGGACAGCATGTGGCTCAGGCTTCAAGATCAACTCCCACAAGTAGAGGTAGAGGCAGAGTTTTTGCTTTAGCACAGCATGAGGCCCAGGCATCTAACACGGTTGTTACAGGTATTATCCCAATCCAAGCTTTGAATGCTAGAGTGTTGTTTGATTCAGGAGCTACACATTCCTTTGTGTCATCATGTTTTGCTAAGAAATTGCATGTGCCTTGTGAGTTGCTTGAAAATATGTTGGTTGTTTCTACTCCTTTAGAGGAAGAGATTGAAGTTCAGAACTTTTATCCATCATGTGAGGTTAGCATAGGTGGCAAGAACTTGGATGTATATTTGATTGAATTGCTTGTATTGGAATTTGATGTAATTTTGGGCATGGACTGGTTATCCAAGTATTATGCTACTATAGATTGCAATGGGAAGAAGCTAGTCTTTAAGCCACCTTCGGGTGAGGAGTTTGAGTTTCAAGGGGAGCAGAGTGAAGTACCATACAATGTGATATTTGCCATTGGGGCAAGAAGGTTATTAAGAAAAGGTTGCCAAGGGTATTTGGCTTATGTCCGGGATACTCATAAGGAAGTGAGAGATATGGAGCATATACCAATAGTTCATGAGTTTCTGAATGTATTTCCTAAAGAATTACCAGGGTTGCCACCGGATAGAGAGATAAAGTTCGGTTTCGAGTTGCTACTTGGCACGAGTCTGATTTCTATTCCTCCCTACCGTATGGCACCAGTTGAGTTGAAAGAATTGAAAATTCAGTTGCAAGATTTGCTTGGTAAGGGATTCATTAGACCTAGTGGTTCACCGTGGGGAGCACATGTACTCTTTGTGAAGAAGAAGGATGGTTCTATGAGATTGTGTATCGACCACAGGCAGCTTAACAGGGTTACCATCAAGAGCAAATATCCCTTACCAAGAATAGATGATTTATTTGATCAGTTGTAGAGTGCAAGTCATTTCTCCAAGATAGACTTGAGGTCGGGTTATCATCAGTTGAGAATTCAGAACGAGGATATATCGAAGACAACTTTCCGGACCAGATATGGACACTATGAGTTCTTAGTGTTGCCCTTTGGATTGACTAATGCACCAGCTGTATTCATGGATTTAATGAATAGGGTGTGCAGGCCATTTCTAGATAAGTTTGCCATTGTATTCATCGATGACATCCTTGTATATTCTAGGAGCAAGGAAGAGCATGAAGAACATCTTCGGATTGTATTGCAAACCTTGAGGAAGCATAAGTTGTTTGCCAAGTTCTCCAAGTGTGAGTTTTGGCTGGATAGTGTTTGTTTCCTTGGACATGTGGTGAGTAAGGAAGGACTTAAAGTTGACCCGAAGAAAGTGGATGCAATCCTTAATTGGCCTAGACCCACAAACGTTTCAGAAGTTAAAAGTTTCTTGGGTTTGGCAGGGTATTATAGGAGATTTGTGCAAGATTTCTCCAAGATTGCAGCACCTTTGACCAGGCTTACTCAGAAGCAATTGAAATTCCAATGGGCATATGCTTGCGAAGGAAGTTTCCACAAATTGAAGACTTATCTCACCACGGCACCTGTCTTAGTTCTGCCGTCTGGCGAAGGAGGGTTTGCGGTGTATTATGATGCATCGAGAGTAGGGCTTGGTTGTGTGCTTATATAGCATGGTAAGGCGATAGCCTATGCTTCGAGATAGTTGAGGAAACATGAGGTAAATTACCCTACGCATGATCTTGAGATGACTACAGTGGTATTTGCATAGAAGATATGGAGGCACTACTTGTATGGAGATAAGTGTGAAATCTTCACAGATCATAAGAGTTTAAAATATATATTTCAGCAGAAAGATCTTAACCTTAGGAAGAGAAGGTGGGTTGAATTGGTTAAGGATTATGACTGTGAAATATTATATCATCCAAGAAAAGCAAATGTAGTGGCAGATGCATTGAGTAGGAAGTCTTTGGGAAGCTTAGTCCATATCGAAGTGAGTAGAAGATCTCTGGTGAGAGAAGTGCAAAGATTGCATGAGTTGGGAATTAGTTTGAATCTGTCAGATTTAGGAGTGCTTTTAGCTCATTTCCAAGTCAAACTGGTTCTTATTGATCAGATAAGAGAAGTACAAGATAAGGACCCTCAATTCGTAAAGCTAAAGAATGATGTGGGGATAGATAGAGCTTCAAGCTTTACCATAGTTGATGATGTGTTGAGACTGGGCAATAGATTATGTGCTCCAACTGTGGATGAATTAAAGGATGTAATTCTTAAGAAAGCTCACCATTCTAGCTATAATGTGCATCCAGGTGCAACAAAGATCTACCACGATATCAAGAGTTCTTACTGGTGGAGTGGAATGAAAAGAGATGTCGCGAAATATGTAGCTAAATGTCTTAACTTGTCAACAAGTCAAGTTCGAGCATCAAAAGCCTTCGGGACTACTTCAAGAGTTGCCATTGCCAAAATGGAAATGGGAGAGAGTGACTATGGATTTTGTAATTGGATTGCCAAGGACTTCAAGAGGTCATGATTCAATATGGGTTATTGTTGATAGATTAACCAAGTTAGCTCACTTCTTGCCAGTCAAGATGACTTATATGGCTTCGCAATTTGTGCAGATTTATGTTTATGAGATTGTCAGGCTGCATGGAATTCCAATTTCGATAATCTCAGATAGAGGTACTCAGTTCACCTCGAGATTCTGGCAGAAATTACAAGAGTGCTTGGGTACACAGCTTAATTTCAGCACAACATTTCATCCGCAAACAGATGGGCAATCAGAGAGGACCATCCAAACTCTAGAAGACATGTTGAGGATGTGCACTCTAGATTTTGGAGGAAATTGGGATAAGCACTTACCATTGATAGAGTTTGCCTACAACAACAGCTATCATTCCACGATTCATATGCCTCCTTACGAAGCATTATATGCCAGGAAATGCAAATCTCCGTTGTATTGGGATGAGGTTGGAGGAAAACATATTTAAGGACCAGAATTGATAAGATATACATCGGAAAAGATTCCACTGATCCGGGAGAGATTAAAGACATCTTTCAGCCGCCAAAAGAATTATGCCGGTCCGAAGAGAAAAAATCTTCAGTTTTCCATTGGAGATCTAGTGTTTTTAAAGATCTCCCCAATGAAAGGAGTTTTACGGTTTAGCAAGAGAGGCAAGCTGTCTCCACGATTCCTTGGACTTTTTGAAATTCTGAGCAAGGTTGGAGAGGTTTCATATAAGTTAGCTTTGCCGCCTAGCATGGATAGTGTGCACCCAGTATTCCACGTATCGATGCTTCGGAAGTATGTTGCAGACCCTTCTAATATGCTGCAAGTTCCAGCAGTGGACCTTCAACTAGATTTGACATATGAAGAGGTTCCAATTGCCATTGTGAACCGAATGATCAAGAGGTTAATAAATAAATATATATCAATGGTTAAGGTTCTATGGAGGAATCAAGCAATGGAAGAGTGTACTTGGAAGAGTGAACAGTCTATGTAAGCCAAGTATCCCCATTTATTTCAAATTTAAAGTAAGTTCTTTAAAATTCAAGGACAAATTTATTTAAGCGGGGAAGAATGTAATACCCAATAATAAATATTTGATTTGATTTGATTTTTATTTTTTTTATTTTTAATTTTTGAGATGTTGTGGATAAATGTTTTGGAGAAATTTCAGAATTTTTGGTATGCAGTAATAATTTGATGAGTTAGTTTTGTGGCTTTAAAGGAACAAATTAGAAAAAAATAGTGAAAATCATGTGAGTTGCAGATTTTTATCTATGAATCTGTAAAATTGTTTTGAAAATTCTGTGTGTGTGAGGAGATATGCTCCTCAACCAGAATTTATTTGGTTCTCTTTTTCCTGCAGAAATTCTGAGTCAGTTTGTTATTTTCTGAAAATGATAGAAGCTGTTTGAGTTAAAAGTGTAAACAGGAAAAATATTCATTCATGTGTTATATTAATGGCTGTGAAAATTCAATGAGATTGGATAATTATAGTTCAAGAGATAGTTAATTTAATCAGACCTGCTTGGACAATTTTTGGAGAGTAAAGTCTGGGTGAATTTAGAAATTCACCATAAAATTTATAGATCCCTTTTTGATTTGAATTTTGGTTATGATAGACCCATGAGTGTCTATTTAAGCGACAAAAAGAATTAAGGAGTTTGGGTGCTTGTAGCTCAATTGCGAGCTGGTTCAGTGCGGAGTGACAAAGAAGCTTTTTCAGCTCGGCAGAATAATTTTAGTGTGAGGTGGCGAGATGGCTGGCAAAGTAAGATTCCAACTCGCCAATATGGGCATTGACGAAGTGGGATTACCGTAGTGGCATTGTCGAGGTGGCATTAGCGAAGTGGAGTTTGGCGAGGTGAGATTTGGCGAAATGGACTTTAGGTGAAGTAGGAGATGTGAGGTGGCATATGCGAAGTGGGATATGCGAGGTGACATATGCGAAGTGGGATATGCGAGGTGACATATGCGAAGTGGAATATACGAGGTGGCATATGCGGAGTGGCATATGCGAAGTGGGATTGCAAAGTGAATCTGGCGAAGTGGGAAGCTGAGAGGCAGTAGTCTATTATAAGAGGAGATGCAGTAGCAATTTTCACGATATCTTCTTCTTCTCTTTTCTTCGTTCGTTCTCATTTCTTCTCCTATATTTCTCAAATCTGTCTCATTTGTTTTTAATACATTAATGCTCAAAATTAATGCATTAGATCATTAAATTAGCGCTTTTAAGGCTGTGATTATCATTTTCAAGTTAGATTCTTCAGGAACTCAGTTTTGGGGAAAATAAGGTAATTTTCTCCAAACTTCATTTTCTCTTTAGATGAAGAATTTTAATAGATAGAATAGATCTATATGATTATATAGACTCTATTATAAGTATTTAAGACTATTAATTTTGATTAATATTCAAGATACTAGAATTTATGGAATTTATTGAATAGTGACATGAATAGTAAGCAGATTCTTAAACTTCAGATTTTCTTAAGAGATTAATTAAATTGATGTTAGGAAACAATAATAGAGGCTCTAAGATGATTAAAATTATAGAGAATCATATTATGTATTGATTGGTTGAAGAAACTCTAATTTTGATCAATTGGGGAGATGTCATAGGAAAAGAGGATTTAAGAAATTAAAGGAGAATTATTGATTGTACCAATAACTGAGGAAAATATATAAGGATAAATTACTTTGAGGTAAGTATGAACATTGCATATGCCTATTGCTTCTTTGAAATGATTTGTCCAAGCTTTCTTAATGTTCACAAATATAATTCACATGTTATATGACATTGTATTATTGACCTATTAAATGAAATTTCCATGTTATTCTCAAACAAATGATAACTTATTCCATGTGATTACCATACATATATTGTGAATGACTAGGTCATTTTTCTTTGGACCAAGCTCATTTGAAACTCATTTGTTAACTTGACTGAATTTATATTATATGTTGATGATCTTGTGACCAATATGTTTTCTTGTAAGATTGCAACTATATGACCCATGATATGGTTAGAATGCTCTTCCCAATTAGAGTAAATTCATTGGTCCATTGTGCACTTTGGAAACCTAGCTGATAGGGTTTTTATCAGTGTTCCACCTAGAGGGGACCATGAACTCTAGGCGTATGCCTGGCCAAGCATGCGTTTGCAATAAGGTAGCAAGGACTACCGATGCGCTCTGTTGTGATAGGTAGCAAGGCTACTGATGCACTTTGCAGTTCTATCATGTGATTTGACAGTGCTATTCGATTGTGAGCACTTCTGTTCTTATAAGCATAACTATATGAAATTTTTTTAACCATATTTCTTTGGATTAACCTTTCTTTGGATTGATCTTTATATTGCATGTTGTGAGGCCTCGCCTGAGCACCCCCGTCCGGGACCGCTCTCTTAGAAAGAAAAAGAGGAGTTGTAGGCATCGGAGTGCTCATTTTGGGGTAATTTCTCACGAAGGAGACGAGTTTAGCGCCTTTTATTTAAAAATGATTTTGAATTTTGAAGTCGCCACCTTAAGTTATTTTTATTAGGAAAATTTAAGGTAAAAACCCATTTTGACTCCAATTTTATCCCAAAAGAAAAAGTGCACTAGTCTTCGAAACCAAAGAGGATTCGGGAACTAAGTTTTCGGTTGAACTTGGCTTTTAATTTTAACCTTGATTTAAAATGATTTTCATGAGCAATTAAAGAATGGCATGTAAAATGCATGAGCAAGTAAATAAGTGGATGATCAATTGAAATGTAAACAAGTAAAGCAATTAAAGGAAAGCGATAAAAATAAATTATTACATCTCAAAACCTCAAAAATAGGGGATATCAACTCTAGCCCATATGGGTTCTAGGTTGATCACACATTCCCCAAATAATATATTCGATAAATAAAGTTAAGTAAATAATCAAAGGAAAAGAGATTGTTTTTGTCTTTTTTGGATTTGGAGCTTTTATACAGCTTGCCTGCGTATCCCGTCAAATTGGAATCAAAACCCACGCAGTTCTTTCTTCTCGCGAAGGAGGGTTGATTTTATACCCAATTTATCATGTTTTGATTCTTTATTTTAATGCTCTACTGAAATAAAGAAGATGAGTTAGGAGACCGTACCTTTGCCCTAGCTTTTAGGGATGTTGGCGGACGGAGTGCTCTTTCGGACTGGAGTTCCACCTTGGATCGGATGACGCCTGAGGAGATGGGTCAAGATGCCTTCTTAGCTCTTAAGAAAACAAACCACCAGAGGGACCTTGCTTTGCAGAAATATTCAACTGAGAGGCTCAATACGCCCTTAATAGCAACTCTTTAAACCCAAAGAGAGCTAAAAAAGAAGAAACTATGACTTGGAGAGGAAAAAAGATGAAATCTAATAATGAAAATGATTTCTTGTCTTCTTTTCCTTATTTCCGTGGGTCTTGGTGTGTTTCTGTGTGTCCTGGAAGGTGGGAGGAGGCTCTTTATTTATAATAGGAGCTTGGGGGGCCGAATCCCATCATTTTTCAATGTGCGATTCGGAGGAAAACAGGTGCAGAACGTCGCTGCCGCCGAAAAGAGGAGAGGTTGCCGCCAAAAGGGGGTGCCGCTGCCACCGTAGTGCCTTGGCGGCACAGGGTATGAAGGAGGGCAGCAGCCGCGGCAAGGAGCCACGCTGTCGCCCCTGGGCATGGCGGTTGCTGCCCAAAGGGGGTGGAAGTTGGCGACAATGTTAAGCCTGGAGGGCGGTACCTGTGTCCTAACTTGGTTCTGAAACCGTTCCGAGTCTGTCCGAGCGCGAGTTTGATTTCGGAGAATGTCGTTCGGGTTGGTACGAGTCCGAGGGTGTAAAAAATGAGTGTTCACAGTTGCCCCCCATCATGACTGTCTATTTTGAATGACAGGCGTGATGTAGGTGAACTGGGTCATTCCTGTCTGTTTGAACAAAAGAAGGTACTCTGATTGCATCCTGCAAGGTCTGGAGGCATACAAGTATGATCTGTCAAGCTTTGGACAACTTTTCACTTTTTAGTATTTTTCTGTCTCTGTCATTTCCTAAATTACAGAAGCTTCTCATGTATGATCTGGACAAATAATAGCTCTATGGATAGAGAAAAATCCTACGGATACAATAAAATTAACGACATCTGATTCCGACTTGAATCGCTCCAGAAATATAAGTTTCCTTGTTTTTGGCTAAGTTGGGGACATAACGGTCATTTCTGAGATTCTCAAAATCTATAAATAGGGGTGAGGTTCTTCATTATCTTCACTCCTCATTTCTCATTTCTCTCTCTCTCTTTCTCTAGATCCTCTCTCTAACGCTTCTCCTCTCTTCCTTTTGATGGCTTCAACTTCTGGAAGTAGCAATCAGGGACACTACAGCTACGAGGCCCATGGGATAATCCTGACCCGGAGAACTTGCTGTAGGAACCCGAGCAACACATTTCTTGGGATGGCAGAATCGAGGTACCTCGTCCTTTATTTTATTTATTATTTATTTGGAATTTATTTATTTATTTATTATTATTATTTTTTAGAACATCATGCTCAGGAATAGGGGGGCTAGATCAAATTTAGCCTATCTTGCTGATGCTTTATCTGAAAAGACTCCGGTAAGACCCTTGTTAGAGCCTATTGGTTTTGTGTCCTTTCTAAAGGTCAAAACCAATCCTGAAAGCCATGTGGCTTTGATCAAAGCTCTGGCTGAGCTATGGTGGGACACCACCAACACCTTTTCACTTTCCTTGTGGGGAAATGACAGTGACCCTGCTGGATCTGTCGATGCTGACTGGCTTACACTTCAGAACCCATCACCTGGATCTTTGTTCTGACTAGAGAGCCACTTTTACCCCTGAGGATATGGTTCGGCTTATAGGCCAGGATCCCCCTCGGAATCGCATATCAGTTCCTCGCACTTGGCTTCAGGCCCGGTTGAGAGATGGAGCCGTCAACCGGAGTGGTATATGACACTGAGGTGGTTACCAGACTGATGATGCTGATCCTGGATGGATGCACATTCGGTCACACTCGTCGTGATACCGTCAACCTGAATATTCTGCCCAGCTTGATGGATATGACTACCTTGGGTGAGTATGATTGGGCGGGCACTATTCTAAGTACTATGTATCGGGAGATGTGCGACCTGTCCCGGGGAGCTTTTTATTCCTATGGAAGGAATAACTTCATATGGGAGGTATGTTTTCCTCATCTTCTGCTTTTGAATTTGATTTGATTTGGGAGGTACTCTCTGCACCTGTTGACTTGAACTAGGAGGCACTTTCTGTACCTGTTCTGACTTTTGCTTTTTGACTTTCTGTTTATCATGCTTGAGCCAGATGTGGGCCTATGAATACTTTCAGACACTTGCCCCCACTCTGAGCAGCCTTAGACTGGATATTTTTTCAGCTGGTATCCAATGGAACAGGGAATATTGGTCTAGTCCCGGTGTGCATGAATTCAGGACCATACGGGCTTTCTTCGGCAACCTTAATGCTTTTCAGGTATTTTACTGACTTTACATCACCCATATTCCATGGTTTTGTTTGTAACAAATCTTTGCGCAGGTTATGACGAAACCCTATATTGATCATATGCCGCTGATGCCAGTGGAACTCGACTCAAGTGCTACATTAGCTTGTTCCTGCCTGTTGCTTCATTCAACATATCACAAATTATATTATCTGGGGGAAAAGGTCCGAGTCCAAACTGTTGGTAGGTGGGTAGTTCCAATTCACCCGCCGATTAACATGAGATGGGATATGGACATACAGGTTCCTGACGAGGCTTACACTGGGCTCCCCATCCATCTGTATGTAGTACCCAGGAATGACTATGGAACATTTTTTAGCACCCGTTTAATGGGTCCTGCCGGCGACCCATGCAAGCGATCTGAACATGCATCTAGTGTTGCTGGTCCTTCTTCCGCCAGACCAGGCTGTGTTCGTAGTGTGGGTGCATCGAGGGATCCTTCTGCAGCCGATCCCAGCATTACTCCTAAGACAGGAAATGATCCTGGCCGGGTCGTCTTGGGCCCCAACTACTTGCTTCCCGAAGACATCTTCTATATCAATGCTCGCGGAGAGACGCAAACGTTCCATCTTTCGGATGAAGTTCATCCTCACACATCAGACCTCCCTGATAACCCCGAGGTACGTTAATGCTTTTATGCTTTCGGAAATGATCCTTTAGCTTAGGACATCTAATAGCTTTGCTTTCAGAAATGATCCTTTAGCTAAGTATTTGACATTTTACTCTCTTTCAGCTTACCATAGAGTGAGCTCGCCACAATTATCGTGTGGGGCGTAGAATGGAGCTAGCTTTGATGAGCATGTTGACTCGGCTTGATTTCATATCTGATCCACCTCGTCCACCGGAGGACCCTCGCCGGCGTCGCAGAAGAGACTGAGCTTCTTTCTCCAGCTTTCCTTGCTTTCTTCTTCTCTTTTTTTTTTTTTTTAACCATGATGTATGGATGCTATGGTGATGCTATGAATGATATTGTGTATTAATGATGATGCATATGTTATGATGCTTTAAAATTTTACCACCCCCATGTCATGGATGCAAATTAAAATGCCATGTTATGCAATTTTCAGTCCAAAAATGAAATCAGATACATTAAAAATGCCTTGGAAATGTCCTAAAATGCCCCGGACTCATAAATTTCTCAAAAATCCAAAAAAAAATGCCCAGGAAAGCTGCTGCCGCCGGCCTGAAGGGGTATTGCTGCCCTAGGCTTATGGCAGTACCGCCCCGACGTTCCAGGGGCTTGGCAGCTGCCGCCACCATGAGGTGGTGCTTCCGCCAGGCCTTGGTGGAAAATTTGCGCACCCCAGCCTGCTTTGGCTCACTTTTCTATAAAAATGGGTCTCCCTTCTCCCGAAAAAATCACTCTGACTCTTCTTAGAGACCCTGAGTGCTTTCTTAGCATTTTCTTTCTGACTTTTCTCTCTCATTTTAGCCAAAGAGGCCAATGGAGCCCTACTATAGCCACCACATGTTTTTATGGACTAAGAACCTAGACAAGGTCAAAAAAATCAATCTGGGCAAGTATGGAATCAATTCTGTGTTGACTCTGAGAGGTGTGAAAGTTTATTGGGACTTCCTGAAGGCTTGTTTCAATTTTTGGGACCTCGTTGATCATGTGTTCCGATTCGGTGCTAGTATGGAGGAAATGTGCCCTACCTTTGAAGAATTCAGTGTCTTCCTTGGAAGCAACCCAAATGTTGCTCTAGCAATCCCTGAATATAGGGTTGGCTACTTTCATTCTTTCAAGAGGCTCTTGGGGTTGAAAGCCGAGCTGGCTAGCTCCATGGTCGTGGAAGGTCGGATCAACCTTACTGCAGTCATGGCTGAGTTCCAATATCCAGAAAATCCTGGGGACAAAATAAGAGGGAAACACAGAATGACCGCTTTGGTTTTGTGTTTGACCGCTGGATGCCTCTTCTTCAACTCTCCTGGTTGGGGAGACATTCGGGTAGTGGAGTTAATTGCTCAGATAGAGCACGGTTGCACCATCGTTGGCTTGATCTTAGCAGAAACCCTATAGAACCTGGACGAAAATTTTAGATCTGAAGGGCCTTGGTCTGTTAGCCCTGTCATTTTATAGGTAAAAAAAATCTTGCATTTCCATCTTTTTTTTTTTTTTTTTTACCCTTCTTGCTTCTTTTCAGGTTTGGCTCAAGGACCATCTGTAAGTGGTGGCTCCCCCAGACAGAATGCCATATTCGGCTGCACATTACCGCATGCGAAGATCTCTGATTCGTCTTGACTCAGAAAATGAGTGGATTGCTTGGATTTTGGAGCTAGATTCGAAAGAGCTGCTCTGGCACTGCCCCTGGTATGGAATTGACTCATTCATTATAATGAGTTATGGGTACAAGATGGTCTATTTGCTGGGGATCTCTATGACCTCATTCTATCAAGGAACCAGAATCTTGAGACAGATGGGCCAGTCACAGGGCATTCCACCAGACGAAGCTGTTTTTCCCACATCTCCAATTATAGGGCCTGTGTCCCAGGCCATAATGAATGGCTGGAGGCGATCGATGCGCTTCACACGTCCCGCTAGGTTGTCAAGAAAGTTGGAGGGTTATGACTCTTGGTTTATCGCAGAGGTTTGGCCCATTGAGAAGACCAGGCGGGTTACCTTGATTACAGAACTGGAGGCTAATACTACTGAGACTGGGGGTTTTGAGACGGACTCTATGACTAAACCAGAAGGAGCTGACACGACCAATGACAAATTGGAGGAGAAGGTCAAACAGGATACAGTCATGACCGGAGATGGGGACTCTGACGACTCAGAGGATGTTCATCCCAAGAGAAGACGAGTTTAGACTAGGATCCATTTTTTTGTTCATTCAATCTTTTGGAAATTTTCTGGGAATTTCATTCATTTGGATTTATTAAATTAATTAAAATGAGATTGAATTTTTGTTATTCTGACTCTAATAGACAAAACATAATATTTTTGACGAAAAAGGACTCGAGAATAATTGATGAATTCCAATTTAGAATGAGGCATTTTTTCATTACTATTTTTTTTATTATTTTTTTATTATTTTTTTTATTTATTATTATATATATAT
>CANXYC010782280.1:0-12133 GCA_948193065.1 Aleurites moluccanus | reverse complement strand
TTTGCAATGATTACAGAAGTATTAACTGTCATTAACTCGTCATATATGTCTCAGCAGAGACTAAAAGCCCATCATGACTGCATGGTTGTTGGAACAACATTCCCAAAATCATATTCAAACATGAATCAAGACAGAAAACTCTCATTGCATAGAATCGAGACATTGAGAATTAGCAATAGGCCTTAATGTAGAGATCTTCCTCCAACTTCTACCAAACTCTTAATTCAAAAGTTCGTAATGTCAACTCCTGACTGTCACCAGTTGTTTCAAATTTCTACCCCAACTATCACATTAATGGACATATGGCCTCAGGTCAGGTGATCAACACAAGATTTGGATCTTAAGAAAGAAAGGGGAAATATGTCTAAAAGGTTGTACATAGTTAACCTCACAATGGTCACACTCCTTCCATCCTCATCACAAAATAAATAAAAAAGATTATAATGAATTATTTTGAACTTCCCTGTTACGTATCACAGAAAAAGATATAAGAATAAAAATACAAGTGTTAGTAAGTAAATAGATGACACGTATTATTGAGTAAATAATTTAGCTTTTGGTTAGTTGTGACAGCTAGTATGGCTATTGAGTATAGTATGGCTATTGAGTATAGAATATTGTTATGAGTTGTTATTCTGTTACAACTCTAACAGATTAGTGTAAGGTAAGGTTTATAATCTCTATTTTTCTTTTGTAATGGGCATCAAAGAATTCAATATCAAATTTCTTTCTCTCTCTTCCTATTCTCTCTCTTTCTATCTATTCATATCTCTAATTCTTCTCTTTCAGATCCTATTAATCAGTTAGGGCAAATCTGTCCGTAACAATTAGTATCAGAGCCCATTATGAGTGGGTGATTTGATTCTATCGGTTGAATTGTAGGATGGCAACGCAATCGGTGATAGAGGGTAATGAGGAGGTTCGTCTGTCGGTGGTCAAGGACCACGTAAAATCTCTCGATGAAACTATCAAATCTCTAGAAGAAGCTACTCTCAAGAATATGACCGAACTAAAAGAGATTCTAGCACAACGAACTGAGAACAGGGAATTGATGGTGGAACTCAGAAAATTTTTGGCGAAACCTCAGGACAAAGGTAAAAAAGCATTAGACACTGTTGACGCAGGTGAATCTAGGTACCAACGTGTTAATTTTTCTGGCGAAAAGGGAATTTTACCTAGCCCTCTTGGTGGCTGGGTAGGTAGTGCTAGTGGTACTAATCTGCTCGGATTCACAGATTCACCAGAAATGCGACTGAACAACACCTATATGGGAGATAATAACTTTTTTCCTAAAACTGCGTTTCTTCCAAAGGTTAAACTGAGTTCATTCGAAGGCCAATAACCGCGGATGTGGCTTAAAAAATGTGTCAAACACTTTGACATCTACCAAGTGGCTGATGACCAGCGCTTGACCTTGGCTAGTTTGCATTTGATGGGTAAGGCGGATGCTTGGTACCATAATTGGGCTAGAGGTCGTCGGTGTTCATGGGAAGAGTTTGAAACAGCTCTGAGTGAACGGTTTGGTGATGAAGAGGTGAGTGATGTTATTGAGGCATTTATAAAGCTAAGGCAAGAGGGATCAGTGGAAGAGTATTTAGATAATTTTGAGGAGTTGAGACTGCGTTTAGAATGGTTTATGCTGGAGCTCTGTGAGGAATACTTCCTATCGGGGTTCTTGGGTGGGCTTAAGGATGAAATCAGATTGATGATCAAAATGCTCAGACCTCTAAATGTAAACAGAGCAATTGAACTAGCCAGAATGCAAGAGAAGATTGTTAGTAAGGGTTCAAAAGGGTATCAATCTCAACCCTGGCAGCCTAAACCATTAACATTAATTAGAAATTCCTATCCCCACCTACCAATCCAATCCCTCACACTACACTTTACCCTCCATATCCACCTAAACCTCAACATCTTTCACCTCAAAATTTTTCTACTACTCATAACATTAATCAGAAATCTCAACCATTATTCACTTCACACAACTTTTTACCAAACACCAAAACCAATTCAGCAGCTCCAGCACCTTCCAAACCCTTTCCCCCACTTCCCTCATTTAACTAGAATCCTTCTAGATCCTGTTTTAAATGCGGGGAGAGATACTTCCATGGTCATCAATGCAAAATACAAACCCTGGCCACCATAACTAACCACGATGACATTAATCTAGAGGACCCTACACTGGATGACACTGAATGTGCATTGACAAAGATGGAAGGAGGCATAACTGAGCAAGAAATTGAGCTTTCAGTTCATGCTCTAGAGGGCAGCAAGGGGGCCGAAACAATCAGATTATAAGGGAGACATAACAACAGGACGTTGATGATCCTTATCAACATAGGTAGAAACTTTAGTTTTATTGACTACAAACTGGCAAGGGAGCTCAAATTGGACTTGATTGAGGCAGCTATAAAATTGATTAAAGTAACAGATGGTATGACCTTACTTTGTAGCAACTACTGCCATCAGTTTCGATAGAAGATGCAAGCCTTAGAGTTCACCTTCACTCTAAGGGTTTCGAAACTTGGTGGTTTTGACATGATTTTAGGGGTGGATTGGCTTTAAGGGATTTAATCCAGTTTTGTTTGATTTCGAGAATTCCAACATTTCATTTCAGTTGAATGGGCAGCGAGTCACCTTAAGGGGAATTAATCAGAAGCTGGACTGGAGAGGGACATCCAATTTAGAGAGGAAACGTGGGTAAGATTTTCAATCACCACTTTTCTGTATTTGCAGTATTGAGAACCATCTCACTATGATTCACCCAAACCAAACCTCTTACCAAAACCACAAAACTTGGCTTAATCCCTACCTATTGCCCACCATAACCCAGACCTGGATAACCTATTGACATCTTACCATGATATATTCCACGAATCTACATTGTTGCCACCATTCAGAACCTACAACCATTCTATTACCCTACTTCCTAATACTCAATCTATAAATATTAGACCATACCGATACCCGCATTATCAGAAGGCAGAAATTGAAAAATTAGTTGTAGAGATGCTTTAGAATGCTGTGATACAGCCCAGCAACAGTCCCTTTGCTTCTCCAGTTCTGCTGGTCAAAAAGAAAGACGGTAGTTGGCGGTTTCGTGTCGATTATAAGAGGTTGAATGATGTGATGGTGAAAGATCAATTTCTGATGCCTATTATAGAAAACTTACTTGATGACTTAAATGGAGTCCAGTTCTTTTCTAAGCTGGATTTGAGAGCGGGTTATCATCAGATTCGTATGGAACCTAGGGATATTCATAAGACGGCTTTTAAGACACACCTAGGGCATTATGAGTTCACAGTAATGCTCTTTGGACTCACTAATGCTCCTGCAACTTTTCAGGCCCTAATGAACAGTATATTCCAACCATTCCTCCGCAAATTTGTTCTCATCTTTTTTTATGACATCTTGGTTTATAGCCAAACATGGGGGGACCATCTAAAACACCTATCATTAGTCTTGGAAACATTAAGGCAGCAGAACCTCTTTGCCAAACTATCTAAATGTCAGTTTGCTCAATTAGAAATTGATTACTTGGGTCATATTATTTCAAGACAAGGGGTATCAACTGATCCCAAGAAAACACAAGCTATGCAACAATGGCCTACTCTTGCAACAGTGAAACAATTGAGGGCTTTTCTAGGCTTATCAGGATACTATCACAATTTGTTCATCATTATAGCATTATTAGTAAACCTCTTACTAATTTGCTGAAGAAAGACAGTTTTAAATGGAGCAAGGAAGCACAACATGCCTTCGAGGAGTTGAAGTTAAGAATGGTTCAAACACCAGTTTTAGCTTTACCTAATTTCACTCTACTCTTTACAATTGAGACGGATGCGAGTGATTGGGGAATGGGAGCCGTACTTCAACAACAAGGGCACCCAATTGCTATTAATTTCGAAAGCCTTTGGACCTCGAAGCAAGGCTTTATCCATTTACGAAAAAGAGTTATTGGTCATTACCTACACAATCACTAAATGGAGGCACTATTTGGAGCAAGGGCAATTTTGTATTAAAACGGATCATGAAAGCATCAAACACCTACTTGAGCAGCTGTTACACATGAATTTGCAACAAAAAGGAATATCTAAACTATTGGGTTTGGATTACAAGATCCTTTATAGAAGGGGGATTGACAATAGAGTGGCAGATGCCCTATCAAGAAGAGCTGATATAGATTCTCCACCACGGGATGTTCAGGAGGACAGCAACCAGGTTTCCAGCATTCACTCTATGCAAAAACAGATGGTTCCAACTTGGATAACCTCCATATCAGATTCTTACATCAATGATATCAAAGCTACTGACTTATTCAGACAATTAGCAGTGGATAAGGCAGCCCATCCTAGTTTTGAAGTTAAACAGGGCATGTTATTCTATAAAGACAGAATTTATGTGGGGACTTCATCTACACTTAAACAACAACTAATACAGACTTATCATGACGATGCAATTAGGGGACATTCAGGTATACAAGTCACTTATGATAGACTTCATAGACATTTGTTTTGGCCTGAAATGTTGAGTGACATTAAAAATTGGGTGCAGAATTGTGAGGTCTATGCAAGGTGTAAGACGGAGCGATGTGCTACACCTGGCCTGCTACAGCCCCTTCCTACTCCCACTCAAGCTTGGCAACATATCTCTATGGACTTCATGGAGCAATTACCTAAATCTAGAGGTAAGGACACTATTCTGGTTGTCGTTTGCCGTTTGACCAAAACAGCACATTTTTTGCCTCTCTCTCACCCTTTCACAGTTGCACAATTGTACCTTAAGGAGATCCTTAGGCTCCATGGAGTACCGCAGACTATAGTCTCTGATAGAGACAAAATATTCACCAGTATTTTTTGGCGAGAATTATTTCACATGTTGGGGACAAAACTCACCTACAACACTGCTTATCACTCTCAAACCGACGGCCAAACGAAGAGGGTTAACCAATGCTTGGAGGGTTACTTGAGGTGTATGACTCACTTAAAGCCAAAAGCTTGGGTTGATTGGTTACCACTAGCATGGTGGTATAATTCCTCATATCACAGCTCCATTAAGATGACTCCATTTGAAGGATTATATGGGTTTTCTTCTCCATCTCCATCTATCCTATGAGTTGTTCCATCAAAGGTCGTTGCTATAGGAGACTTATTACAGCATAGACAACATCTTTTGGACCAACTTAAAGAAAATTTAAGCGTTGCTCGGAATAGAATGAAACAACAACAAGATAAAGGAAGAATGGACAGAGAATTTCAAGTGGGGGATTGGGTATATCTCAAGCTCCAACCCTATAGGCAGACCACTATAGCATTGAGGAACAGTTTGAAGCTATCTCCTAAATTCCATGGGCCATTTCAGATTATGGAAAAGGTTGGACAAGTAGCATACAAGTTGAATTTGCCTCCCACAACCTCTATTCATCCAGTATTCTATGTGTCCTTACTTAAGAAGAAGGTGGGACAAACAGTTACCCCTTTGCTGGATTTATCAACAATAGAGGAGGACGCCATACTAGTTCATCCACAAGCAGTATTGGAGACCAGAACCATTAATAGAGCTGGTCAAGTAGTCCTGCAAGGTCTGATCAAATGGGTTAACTTACCTTCAGAGGACTACACTTGGGAAGACCACTCCTTCATTGCATCACAGTTTCCTAATTCTAATCTTTCTTGGGGACAAGAAAGATGTAATGGAGGAGGTATTGTTACGTATCACAGAAAAAGATATAAGAATAGAAATATAAGTATTAATAAGTAAATAGATGACACGTATTATTGAGTAAATAATTTAGCTTTTGATTAGTTGTGACAGCTAGCATGGCTATTGAGTATAGAATATTGTTATAAGTTATTATTCTATTACAACTCTAACAAATTAGCGTAAGGGAAGGTTTATAATCTCTATTTTTCTTTTGTAATGGGCATCAAAGAATTCAATATCAAATTTCTTTCTCTCTCTTCCTATTTTCTCTCTTCTTCTCCCTTTCTATCTATTCATATCTCTAATTCTTCTCTTTCAGATCCTATTAATTTGTTAGGGAAAATCTGTCCGTAACATTCCCATATCAATGCCATAGAATATGAGAATATGCAAGTAAGATAACATTTCAACCTGATATGCAAAGGTCCATGTCTCTCCTAAAACAACTCAACCCCACATCCAAATCATATTCCAGACTTACCTCCCACTTCCAATCCAAAAAAGTGATGGCATAAGTTATATAGTCACTAGTGCCATCAAACAAGTCATGGAAGCATTGCACCAACCAGCTTCCTTCATGCAATATGTGGTCCACATAAATGAAAAGCAGTGCCATAAGAGAAAAAAAAAAGTAATAAATTCTACCTAAAAGTAGGGGGAAAGAAAAGTAATAAATTCTACCTAAAATTAGGGAACTATACATACATGAGCAAAGTAATTAGTTGTTTGAATAAGCATCTAGAAAGGAGCTTGATTTGCTTGCTTTCCTTGTTAGTGGATTTAATTTGACTTAATTGTATGAAAGTGATTCCATTTATTTAGTTTCAACAAATCCAGCCAATGTTTAAATGTTCGTATAGCATTAAATGAAAATATGCATATTATGTGGCAAACATTCCATCAAATAACATTCCAAAGAGTATAAAGACAGAAGAGTACCGATGAAAGTACTTTCAAATTTGCAGTAACCTTTGCAATGCCATCTTTAATCACCACATCCATTTTTGACAAATTAGCCAAACTTGAGGGAAATCTCCTACAAAAATATAGAGCTTAGACTAGTTTAATTAACCTTTTAAAATCAACTAATCCAATACAGATGCAATTAGCCACAGTCCGTTAGTTTATATGTGTTCAGAGAAAGAGAAAAAGTAGATCCAAAAAAACTGAACTTACTCAAATATAAATCTAGCTGTAAATAATCCTGGACTTCCAGATCCAAACCACTCAAAATTCCATCTACCTTCCAAAAATGGAGACCTGAATAGCTAAAGAAATAAAGTTAACATCTCGTAATTGACAAAAGAAACAAAAAAATTACATAAAAATAGAAGTGCTTTGTTCAAATAAGCACCTACGTAGTTGGTCTAGGCGTTGGATTGAGCCGCTCAAGACCAGTTATCCTCTCATTCACATCAATTCGTTGCATATCCGTTGTCTTTCCCGTCACTAGAGCTTCAAAACCACCGGAATCTTTAAACTAAATCAATCAACTATCCACCATTAGCTCAACCAGTAAATTTTTTTCAATTTGTAATTTTCAATTCTGGTCCCAAAATTAACGGAAATCGAATTATGGGAGTAAATAAAGTTTAGCTGTAATTGCTGGAAAAATTAGACTTAACGGCAAGAAGCAAAGATTCCTTAGCAGAGAGTCGCTCCATCGCCTTGGCATAGGTGGCAGGAGCTCCTGGTGCCGCTTGCTGTACCATTGCAGTGCAAGCCATTCTATGTTTCCTCCGGCCAGTCTCCAGAAGTCGAGGAAAGGAGACGAGCGAAGTGGTGACATTGGTTGAAGTGAAAGACGAAGAAGAAGAGCTAATTGCAGAGAGTGAGGCCTGCATCGAAATCGAAGGCCTGCATCGAAATCGAAGCCATTACAATTTACAATTTACAAAAATTAATGAAATGGGAGATATTTTATTTTCAGCACCAAACCTATAGCAATATTTCAAGTTCAAATTCAAAAAGCCCAAAGCCTTTCATTTCATTTTTTTTTTTTTTTTTTCCCTTTTAGTTTATTAGGCTTATGCAACTTTTTTTTTCCTAATAAATTGAGAATTGTTATTGGTAAATTGTACCAATATTTTTTTTACCAAGTGAAATTATTTTAATAATAAATAATAGAATTCAAATCTCATCAATAAATTAAAAAAATTTAAAAATAATAAGGTGGAATAATTTACTAAAAATAATAAGGTATGAAAAAATTTAAAAAATAATAGGGATATAATAATTTACTCAAATGATAAATAATAAATTTGAGTGTCATAAATTTTATTAAAAGTGCAATGTTAACAATCTTTTATAAAAACTTCATTATTTTTTCATTAAACAAATAATTTAATTAATTTTTCTAACTAATGTTATTTCATATGTAATATAATTATTAATTTTTTTTATATTTGACATTTATTTTAAAAGAAATTGTGATTTTTTATAATATTTTAAAATCTGAAATTATCGTAATTTGACATATTAGTGTTATAAATTATTTTTTTTTATTTTTTACGATAATTATTTACTTTGTGTTACGTGTCATAACAAAATAAAAAAAAAATGCAACGTTTTAGATATGAATTAAAATATAAATATATATATTGAATTACCGAAACTCTGCTAAGGTCAGTATGGCGTTTTTAATGGCGAAAGTTATTTGTGCTTAATGTCACCATTTTTGAAAGATACGAATGCTTATTACTCAATCGGTTATTAAAGTGTGTGGAATTATTTTGTCAGTTTCTTCTAAGGGCTCTCAAAAAGATGAATCAAGGGAAGGGGATAATTAGGGATGTAAAAGCATTATTACTCTCTATATAATGGTCGTCTGCTTCCCCCCCTGATAAATGAATTTTTGATATGTGGTGTTTCTACTTGAGCACAGAGCTGCTATTGCCCTCTTCTTACCATGCTGTAGTTAACTTTGATGCGATACCCTAATAGGAAAAACAATGCAAGATAATTTTTTTTTTCTTTAACTCTATTTATTCTTTGGAGTATATTCACCAATTAGCTATTGATTTTATTTTCTTCATATTTTGCAAGCTTAATTTGAGAAATCTTAGAATGCCACACTCTTAGTTTTGGGACTCAATTCAAGTAAGTAATTTGCACATATGGTCACTAATTTGTAACGTTTGTTCTAAAATGGTTATTTAAGTAAAATTTCATTGTCATAGTCATTCAATCAATTAAAATGTTCTATTGTAATTTTTTTTGAAATTTTCGGCCAAACTTACTAAGTTGACACATTTTTTATAACGTGACCTGATGAGCTAGTTAATATGATGACCCGCATTATCCCACATAAGATGTGGTAATTTATATAGATAGTCACTGAGCTATAGAGTTTGTTCTAAAATGATTATCTAAGTAAAATTTTCATTATTATGGTCACTCAACTAATTAAAATATTTTACTATAATTTTTTGGTGGGTTTTCCGGCCGTATCTGCTGAGCTGACTCATTTTTTATGACATTGCCTGATCTCATTTTTTATGACATTGCCTGATGATTCACCTAATATGGTACCCCACTGTTCTACATTATATGTGCTACCTCCAATGCATTTAATCTAGACCTGACAAAAATGAATCTGTACCCACGGGTGAACCCAAAAAAACGAGTATTGGGTTCCAAAAAAATACCTAAAAAATTATGAGTATTTTTAGACCTGAACCTATGAACCCCTGGGTCAGACGATTCGACCTGTGGGTGCCCATAGGTGCACTTGTGCCTAACCTTTTTTTTTTTTTTTAGTTTTTAAACTTTATAATTATAATTTTTAATATTTTATTTGCTTAAAACTTAAAAGTCCTAGTTTTTTTTTTTCTTTTCAATTTCATCATGACTATTACTCTTCCTATGTGACATTGCTCTTCATATTCCATTCTTATTCCCTTTTCTCTTTTTTATTTGCTAAGAACTTAAAATTTCTAATTTTTTTTTCCTTTTTCTATTCTCTCTTTTAAATAGCTTTCTTTCTTTGGAATAGTTTTATTTTGGGTTGTTTTCTAATCTTTAAAGTTTGGAAACACCGAGGAAGAATCAAGGTATTTTTTTTTATTATTTGATTGAGCCAAAATTGAATCGTTCTACTAATCGCAATTTAGATATTCTAAAGTGGTGAAAGGGAAATAATGCTAGGTATCCTATTCTTTCTTTGATGGCTCGTGACCTCATGACGATACCAATAACAACTGTTGCTTCAGAGTCGGCTTTCAGTATTGGAGCCAAGATCCTCACGAAATACCGAAATACGCTTAAGCCAAAAAATGTTCAAACTATGATTTGCTCTCGTAATTGGTTGTGTGGTTATAGTATTGAATGTAATATATGATATTTTTGTTCGTTGTAGGTATTTCATAATGTTTTTATGGTTTTCTTTGAATAATATTTAGTATAATTTATTTAATATTTTTGTTCAATATAGATGAATTGGATGATGACGATCTTTTAGTGCCAATACCATCAATGGATAAATCAAAAAAATCAACTACTAATAATGTTAGTGAAATTAATGTATTTGCATGAAGATTTTGAAGCTAATAGATCAACCAAGTCTACAATCTACTGTTAAAGCTACTACTAATTTCTTGACATTATTATGGATTTTATTTGTTTAAACTATTTGTCTTTTTTTTTTTTTTTTAAATTGGATTTTGTTTGTTTATATTAGTAAGTAATTACTTTATTAACTTATTACATGGTAATATGTTTATTTTTGAGATTTTTATATGTGAGTACTAATTGAATAGTTTTATATTTCTCCATAGTTTAAACCAATTTTTAATTTATAACCCATTAAGTATGTGATTATAATATACACAAGTGTATCCACGGGATGAACTTTGCAGGTACAGATTTTCTAAAAAAGAATAATTTTTTTTTTTATATTCATTTGAACCTAAAGCCACAAGTTTAATGACTCGTGGACTGGATACTCAGACCGACCCATTTTTCAGATCTAATTTAATCCTAAAAATAAATCCATTTTATTTCTTGATATTTAACCAAAAAAGAAATAATTTTTTTCCTTCACAATCTCAAGATTTTCCATATAAAACAATTCATATGCACATAAAAATACAAAATCTAAGATTAATTTTCCAATTCACCAAGAACCCAATAAATTACTAGTTCAAATTCATCCAGAAAATCAAAAGATCATTTCATATCAATACCAAAATTCAGAATACGTTAAACCGAAAAGATGAAAAAAAGCAAAAAAAAAAAAAAAATCACTCATTAGATTGGAGAACAAATGGTCACAAATGAAGCGAGAGGCTTCAAGTCCACCATGGCCATCATAGACACCAACAAAGGTGGCGTCACGACCAATTTTCACCTAGCTATGGTTCTCAATGATCTCATCGGTTTGAACAACAGCGAAAGAGAACTTCCCATAAGAATACTTCTTGAGGTTTCTAGACCAAAGAAGAGAGTCACCAATGGAAGAATCTTCATCATTATCAATATTATCATTCTTGCTCATACAACATATCAACTTATCATATTAGGTAAATCATCAAGCCACATCATAAAAAATGAGTCAGTTTAGCGAGTCTAATCGGAAATTTTACTAAAAAACTGTAATATAATATTTTAATTACTTGAATGATCACGATAATAAAAATTTTATTTAAGTTATCGACCATCTATACAAATTATCCCATTTGATTCACATTTGATGTGGGATAGTGTGTGCTACCATTTTAACTAGCTTATTAGACTACGTCATTAAGAATGTGTTAGCTCAACAGATTTTGCCAAAAATTTTATCGAAAAACTACAATAAAATATTTTAATTAGTTGAATGACTATGATAATAAAAATTTTACTTAAATTATATTTTAGAACAAAACATACAAGTCAGTGATCATTTGTGTAAATTACTCCAATTCTGATCATAAAAGCATGATATGATATGATAGTTATAATTAGGAGGGATATGCTAAATTTTTACCTTAGCCTAATTCACTTTATATAAATAATCGCATTGTTGTTTTTTGAAAAAAGCTGTGTAATGCACTGGAAAAAAGCAAGATAATTTACCTCCAATTGATTAATTAGCATTCCTTGGAGGACAGCACATCACAATAATCGCAGTGTTCATCATCAGATCCCTATTAACTATTTTGATTGGTTTTATACTAAACATAATTTGGTTTCTTTTTCTATATCTCTCGATTTGGTTTCTATTTCTGTATCTCTCGACTCTTTTATGGATAATACCATGAAAAAAATTAGCCTATTAGTGGTTAAGTTGTTAACTTTGGCAATGCTCAAGTATAAATACAAATCGTAAATACGTCGACCATCCGAACACTAATAAAAGACACAAATCCTTTTATGCACAATCACAGTTATTATCGGTTCTTAAACCCCACATGCCGGGGCCCCGGGCGCGGGGGGGGGGGGGGGGGGGGGG
>CANXYC010782243.1:0-34482 GCA_948193065.1 Aleurites moluccanus | reverse complement strand
ATATATATATATATATATATATATATAGTACTCTTTATATATTATAATAGTACAAAATATTTAATGATAATGGTATCCATAAAAAATTATTATTATTTATTGAATATTATGTTCTCATTTTTTTTAAGTTTCAAGGTTACAGTTAAATGACTTTGATGATACTAAACTCATAATGAAAATTATGCTTAATTATTTTGTAGATGGGCTAATTTAAATTGTAGGTTTAATCTTAAAAAGCACAAATTCAAAAGATTTCAAGCACTTATCAAAAAAAAAAAAAGTTGCAATAAAAGTCAAGAAATTTGAAAATCTGAATGAACACTAAAATTGAAGATTAAAAGCATACATAAGCCTCTAATAGAAATTTGAAGTATTGAACACTTAAATTGAAGGATTGGAGTAAACACAAGTCATTGAAGAATATAACATCTCAACTTTAATCACAACATTCATTGGAGTAAACACATGTCATTGGATTCGTTTTCAAGACTGAAAAATAGTCACAAATATAATCTATTTAGTAGATTGATTTCTTAGGAATTTTGGCTATAATAAAATTAAAAATAGAATTGTTTTTTTAAAAGAAACATATGCAAGTGCGATAGTGACCATAGTTATCAATACCGGATCAAACAAATTGATTGAATTAAAAAAAATAGAAATCAAATTAAGAATCGGTTCGGTCAATTTTTATTTATTTATTTTCAAAAAATCGATTAAAAAATTAATAAACCAATCGATTAACCAGTGAATCGATAGAATCGGATTAATTTTTCTGGTTCAGGCGGGCCAATTTTTTTAAAATTTTTTAAAATTTTTTTATCAAAATGACGTTGTTTTATTAAGTAAAAAATGATGCTGTAAAAATGATGCTGTTTTGAATTATAAAAAAAAAAAAAAAAAAAAAAAAGGAGAGAGAGAGAAAGAATTTCTATAGTTTCATTTTAATTTTACTCAATGTCAAAATCATGATTTTATTACATATTATCTTATCGTGTGAATAGATTTGAGTAAGTGAATGTTCATAACTTATTATATATAAAATTTTTGACTTAATATAATTAAATTAACATCATAAGAAATATGATCTTATATAAATTCTTAATTTAGTTATAATTATATTATATTTATTTTTATCATATATATAATAAATATCAAATTATATAGATATATATGTCTATTAATTTTTTTTTATGTCTGTTAATTTTTTTTAATTAATTTAATTTTAATTAAATTTTTGATTCATTATTTTTACCAATTTTTTAACTGATCCGATTTTAAAAATATTAACAATAACAGGACATTGAAAGGAAGAATAAGAGTGAGGCGGAAAGGCAAATAGTGAAGATGTTTTAATTTTTTAATAAAAATTATTTTTTAAATTATTATATCGATTAGCTTATAAACAAATTTCATTAAAAATAAATTATCTGTATATCTTATCAATATTTTTTTCCTTTAATTTGCCAGTCTGTTTGAAATTAAGTTCTAATTTGTTTTCAAAATTACATTTTGAACAATTTTTTATTTTTTATAAAAATTTAATTATTAAGTTAAAGAATTTAACTTTTTAAAATTATAATTTTTGAAACACTGTAAAATTCAAAAGCAACTTATTAAAAGAATTAAAATTTAATTTAATTATTTATAACAATTATTATTAATATCTATAAAATAATTAATAGCTATTAAAAGTTGTAAGTGTTTAGAAAAATTATTATTAGTAGTTATTATTAATATATTTAATTATTTTTAATAAAATAATTTAGTTTTTCTATTTAAAAGTATAAATTATTTTAAAAAATTTAAATTAAAAATTTTTTAAATAGTAATTATTTAATTATTTAATAATTATTTAAAAATTAATTATTATTATTCTTAAAAAGAATAAATCAAACAGATTTGACGGTAATGTTGAAAACCAAAAATTTATCCCTACATCAAAAAATTTTTGCTAAATAAATATATTTAACAAACCATTGCTACCATGATTATTAAAATCGGAGGACTGATTGATCGAATAAAAAAATTAAAAATCAAAATAAAAATTAGTTCGATTAATTTTTAAAAATTCATTTCTTAAAAATTGATTAAAAAATCGATAAATTAACTAGTTAACGGGTAAATCAATCAAACTGAGTTGATTTTTTTATTCGAATAAATTATTTTTTTTTTATTTTTATTAAAAATAATAAATATCAAATTATATTTATTTTCATTATATATATAATAAATATCAAATTATATATATATATATTTTTAATTTAATCGATTCGATTTCGATTAAATTTTTAATATTCTGGGTCATTATCTTTATTAATTTTTTCATAAATTCGATTTTAAAAACATTCATTGCTACACATTAAAAAGCAACGCGATGGCCAATAACCCATCTTGAGGCGACAGAACCTCAACTACCATGTTGACTTTATTCGCAGGACTCTTTATGAATAATATTAGTTTTTTTTTGAGTTAATTATTATTTTTATTTTATAATATAATTTAATACATTAAATTTATTCCAACTTCATAAAAATATATTAATTCTTTTCTAATAAATATTTCGTTATACTAATACTTATTCCATCCAATTTTACCGTTAATCAATTCTAAAATAATTAAGAAGAATAATAAAAAAATATATATATATTTTTACTCTTTATTTTTAATTAATTACATTCTATTTTTTTTAAAAAATATTTTTTAGGATTAAAAAAATTTATTTTCATATTTTTAATAAATTTAAAAATAAAAAATAAAAAAATTAAATTTTTTATTTTTTATTTTAAAAAAATAATTTAAGAAGAAATTAAATTATTTCTTCTTAAATTTTTTTAATATAAATAAAAAAATTTATTTTCATATAATTGAAAATTTTAAAAATAAAAAATATTATTTTTTATTTTCTAATTTTTTATTTTTTAAAAAATAAAATAAAAAATATTTTTATTTATTTTATTTTCAAAGATGTCAAAAAATGTAAAAATATATTTTTTAACCCTAAAAAAAATTTAAAATAAAAATATGATATCATTAATTAAAAATAAATGATAAAAACATTTTTGTTTTTTTTACTATTCTTGTTTACCATATTAGGGTTGATTAACAATAACATTAGATAGAATGGTCTAGTAATATATTGTGACATTTATCAAAAGGAAATTAATATATTTTTAAAAAGTAAAAAAAAATTAGTGTAATGAGTCATTTTAAAAGAAAAAATTATAATTAATCTTTTTTTTAATATAAAAGTATAATTTCCTTAGCTAATACTTAAAATATTCATTGGTTATAACTTATAATTGAATACTTTTATAAATTAATTGCTAGAAAATTAATATTAATTAATTAAATTAGCTATAGGGATAATTATAGGTGGATGCAAAAAATTTTAGGAGAAATATTATAATAATAAAATAAATTTTAAGAATTTTAAGAAGAATATTATGACAATATCATTTAAAAATAAAAGAAAATTGAGAAAAAGAAAAGAAAAGGAAAGGAAGAAAAATAAAAAATATATATATAAAAACTAAGAGTTAGTTTTTTAAAATAGAGAAATTATTTTATTAATTTTATTATATCAAAATTAAATAATAATTTATTTTAAAAAATTATAAAAATTAAGACAATATGTTCTATTGTCACAGTCTAAATTCGCTTCTGAAAATAAAATAAGATGAGAATCCAATAAAAAAAATCTTTATATATTAATTAATTGAGTAATATATAATAGAATAAAAAATTATATTTACTGTTAAATTTCTTTTGGTGATATTTGAATAAACTTAAATGATTATTAAACATTACTATTCTTCAAATGATAATTAAAGAACCATTTTTTTTTTTTAATATAAGAAAGGGATATCATATTTTCATATGAGTTTGGATTGTGATATAATTATTTATGGATAGAGCTTAAACTTATAAAACATTAAAATTTTCAATAACTCAATTCATTTAACTTATAATTTTCTCACAAATTAATATTCAACATCCAATCCACAAAATTGTCAGCCAATTAGTTATGGTTTGATTTTTTTTAATTTAGTATTAACATGAAAATTTTAAACCTAAATTTATTTTGAGATCATATATATTACATTTACTGATTTGATTATAACTTTCACTAATAAGAAAATAATATTTTCTTGACTATTATACAATTACATAGTTCTTTGAACACTTTTTGTACGGACATGCATGTTGGTCCTCAAGTAAAAAAGAGTCCAAAAATTAAAGCAAAAACTATATAATTATAAAAACCTTTTTAATATTTAATAAAATATACACTTTAAGTTATATTTTTCAAAGTAAATTATAGAATGTTTGACCCTTCTTTTTCTTCAAATGAAATCAAATCAGAAAATAGGATATATCACATGAAAAATAAAACAAAAATTCAATGGAAAACAACTCACATACCAAATACATCATATTGATTTTTCTATCAAAATTACCAAGTGAAATGAATCTTCCCCTTTTTTTTTCTCTCATGTTTAAATTCCTTACACTTTATTCTTTGTGTTATACTTTTATTCCCTCACTTTTAATTTTATATTAAATAATATTTTATACCTATTTAAATGTATCTTTTTTCTTTTAATATTAGTAAAATTTGTAAATAATTTTTTTTAATGAGTGACGTTTTATTAAGTATTGATTTACACCTAACATAATACTAATGTTCTACATTTTTTAATTTATAACGATTAATAAACACTAAAAATATATATAATTTCTTGTCAATAGCTTTACTTCTATTCTCATAAAGTTACTTTTCAAAAACTATACACAAATCAAATGAAACAATAAAAAAAGAAAAGAGATTTCCAATACAAATGTAAAAGCAAAATCCACCTTTATCAAGCTATATAACTTTGCAAATCAACTCAAAATTAAGATGTTTATTCATATCCACACTTATAATCATCTTCTTTACTCTAGGTGGCAAAATTTTGAACTTATATAATATGTGAAAAGAATCCCAATTATGAGACGAAGAAAAATAAAATAAGAAGGATATAGCACTTTTGAACTCTTGACTTGACAATAATAAGATAAAACCGCCCAAAATTTTCTTGCAAAATTCACAAACTATCATCACTTATAATTATTGATTTTCTTTTATTTGAATGGTCATATATATTTTCCGACTAAATTTCATATCTTTCAATATTAAATCTTTTTTCTGAATAAATTTAAGAATTCACCTCATATTTGATCAGTTGTATATTCAAAAATACTATTTAAATGTTAATCACAAAAATTAAATTCTAATGAATAAAATTATAATAACCTAACAAATCTTATTGGTTATTGTAATAACTAGTACTTGGAGCGTTATAGTAGATATGTGTTTGTTCACGTTTGTTTAATGAATGTTAGCATATGTATGTTATATGTGCATAGTAGATGATCTAGAATATTATATTGAGTATAAATTACTCTTGAATAATTATATGTTGAGACATGATGAGTTATGACTGATTTTGATATGTTAAACATGTGTATGTATAAGTTGGTTGAGTTTGGATAAATTAGAATGGAGAAAATATGAGAATTTTTCACCACCTTGAAATATTTCACCACCTTGAAGAAAGTTTTCATAGGAGTGAAGACTTTTTAACGGGCGTGAAAGATCTTTCACTACCGTGAAAATACTTTCTGTGTAAATTGGCAAATTTTTCAGTTTTGTCTTCACGGACGTGAAACGTCCCTTTACGGCCATGAAGAAGTATTTTGAACCCAACGTAAATAGTGTTTTTCACGACCGTGAATTCTATTTACGGGCGTGAAAGTGTCGGGTCTATAAATATCTGACCCTTCTCTTTTATTTTTAAACTTCATTTATTTCATTCTTCTTCTTCTATTTCTTCATAAATATACCTCACCCACTTATAAATTCATTAAATCCTCTTCTCAAACACTTATTTTATCTCTATTAACACAAGAATCAAGAATCAAACCTTCAAGAACATCAAAATTTCAGATTTCTTAAGAATATCCATTTTAGGGTTTTAAGGTTTTTATTCCAAACTCCAATCTAAATTTAAAATAAGTTAATACATAGTTATAATATATGATTATGAATTATGAATAGATGTTTAAGAGCATCAATGGGTATTTATTATGGATTATAGCAAGATATATATATATATATATAGGATTTAGGGTTTTGGGTGAATAGTAGCTATTCATCCGAAACTTTCACATTTCTTTAATAAATGATTAAATTGATGTTAAAAAATATATTAGAATTCTATAAGATGATTAGAATCATTAGAATTTACCATGTATGAATATTTTTAGGCAAGAACCCTAATTATGAGTATTTGGAAATTTGACATAGGAGAGGAGAATTCAAGAAATATAGAGAAGATTATTGAATATACAAGTAATTGAGAGAAATATAAGGATAAATTGTTTTGAGGTAAGTATGAACTATGTTAATGTATGTTGCTATCCATTAATTGTGCATGCTACTCTTTTCTTATTTCATAAAATTTTCTTAAATTCATTGTTGATGAACTTAAACCTATAAATTTGAAATTGTAAACTATAAATTGTTGAGACCCTCCTAAATAAGCCAATTGTATGAATGACTTGGTTGTTGTTTTCTTGGACCAAGATCATTATATACCTATTTGTGTGATGGAATAACTAAATGTAAATATGTGATGATGGTCATGTAACCACTATGTTTCTTGATAATATGTCCAAGTTATATAATCCATGACCCACATATAAATAGAACACTCCTCCCAATGAGTGTTAGTTCATTGGTCTAATGTGCACTTCAGGAACCCAGCTGACAGGATTTTTGTCAATGTCTCTCTTAGTTGGAGATCATAAACACTAAGCATGTGCCCTGCGCAAGCACATGGAGACGTTGAGATGACAAGATGCACCGATACACTATGTTATGATCTATTCTGAGTTCTATTTCATGATATGATTTGTAAAGTCATTCTTTATGGGCACTCACATGTTAAAGAAACTATGATCGTTCACGTTATAATTCTTTGTGCTATGATTCTGATAATCTCTTTCCTTATGATATTTCAAAAAAAAAAGTATATTTAATATATGTTCAAGTTCATACTTATCTTTTATATCTTTGTAATACATGTAAGCATTAGTGTAGTTTATATCTTACTGAGTTGAAAGCTCACTCCTCTTCTGTGAATTTCAGGTGATAGTGTAGATCGAAAAGAAGCTAACATAGAAGACAGAGCTTCTTGATTTATTCCTCCAAGAAGACTCTATGTAATTCTTTTAATATATATATATTATTTTGTATTATGGCATTTATATGTATAAGGAGTATACTCTAGAGCTCCATATTTAGATGTTGAGGATGATGTCTGAATTGATATATTATGAATTACCCTTGTTTCTTATTGATGTGGGATGTATCTTTTGATCGGTAAGGAACAAGAGGAAATCATATGATGATGTAAGGAAATGCATGAATGATGATTATATGATTCATAGAATTGAATATTCATGAGGATAACTATGTACGATGTGGATATATGTTATGTATAAGATCCAAGATATATGTGTTTTACGAGTTTATAGTGGCCTTAAACCTACCCTTGTCCTAGGACCGTCGCACTACTGGAGTTGAGGTGTGAGTATAAGGCAACAAATTAGAATTTCGCCATTTGGAAGAGAGAGAGAGAAAGGAAGAAGAAGGTTACCACCTCTTATTCACCCATCTCCAGCCACTCATGAATGACACTACCACCATCACCGAGAAGCCTAACCTCCGGCTAGTTCAAAGCTATAAGCATGCCATGAAATGCAACTAGAGATCGATGCAAGCTCCACCCGACATCTACCAGTGCTGAGAATTTTTGAGGCTGATTCTGGCCGATTCAAACATCTTATCTGCCAAAATTGATACTGTTCAAATCCTCGTGGAAAGGGATTTTCATTGAAACCACTCTCACCAGTTGAAGTTTACAGAAAATAGAGATCGACGATTTGTGAGGTAGAGTGGGAGTGATTTTTGATCCTTATACCTCGAGACGAGTCTGCTGGTAACCCTTTTGCAACATTTAATCATCGGCGATGACAGTTTGGTGAATAGAATTTCAACAGCTTCCAATTAAATCCTAAATACTTATTTTTACCTTAAATCTTATGGCTTTGATGTGGTAAATTGGAAATGTTATATGACCAAAATGGGTGAGATCATTATTATGCAATTTTTGAGATTTATTGTGATTAATAACTGTATATATGTGTGTGTGTGTGTGTTATGATCTTAATTAAACTAATTATTTACATAAACGAATATATAATTTTCAAAATTATAATTATAAGAAAGGTTATCTATTTTATGAAATTGATTGTCAATTATAAATAATTATGTTTATTAACCTAGTTATATATTTTTTGAATATTATGAGAATGAATGTATGTATATATGCATTTCATACAATTTTAAATAAGTATTATTATTGATATTTTTATATCAAATTCTTATAAATATGGTCATATTAAGTCTTTCAGTTTTAAAGGAATTAAATGTATCTATATACCTATATATAATTAATGGATCCTTTTAAATTGACTATGAATTATGTAATATCAAGGAAGAAGGGATGATAGTGACTTGGAGCCCTAGAAGGACACCTTATGTGTTTAGAGTTAAGATTGTTATTAGAACTGATTTTTATGATAGGGAGATATTTCTTGTTTTAGAAAAAAATTTGTCGGATTTTAGACAAAATCCTTAGTAGTTTAGAAGATTTGTAATTATGAAAGAAGTTTTTCTAAATGGTAGTTAATCCTTGTCTGTTACTATTTTTTATATACCTCAGATACTTTTGCTGTTGGTCCCAGTGGTAATAAGGGTATAACTTCCTTCTTCAACCAGTGTTGTGAGATGATATATTTCAATTTAACTCTGCATCTAAACATAATATTAGCATATATAATTAAATTAAGAAGCATGACATATATTTATGCCATAATTTGTTCTATAAATTATGGCCACTATATATATGTTGTGTTTGTGATGGAAATAGAATGAGGTGAAATCCATCTATACTAACAAAGGCAATATATATGTTATTATATGATATGAAATGTTATGAAATATTATTGATAATGATATTTCAGGAATAGTCTAGTTAAAGCTAGTTTAACCATGGCCTCTAAAAATAGATATGGTTAGAGATGGACTCATTGTGACCTTGTAGTTTGGATTTTCAAAGAGTCAGGGAGGGGGTCGACTCCTCAATTATATAGACTGAATATTAGATGAGGATTGAATTCCATGGATTGTTCTCATTGGAGTTTCAATGAGTATTTTTCTATATGTAATGTGACATTTCATATAGATTAAGCATAAAAATTTGTAAGTTACATAATGATGATTATTTTACGACATTCATGCTATATTGACTTGTATCATTTCATTGAGTCAAATGCTCATTCTTATTCATTATTTTTCAAGATAGTTTCTTTGCTTCTTTTATCAGATTTAGCCATGTAATGGATATATATAATTATTTAGTACTTCTGCAATTATTTAGGTTTTTATGGATTGTATAACTCTTTATCTATAATATGCTTACGTATGATTATAATTATGCTTCATGCATTGACTGAGTCCCTACCTGCATGACAATTTATGTATGTAATGTTTATATGTAACCAAGATGGTATGTTTACCTGGAGAATGTATCTCTATATGTCTTGAGATGAATAATGATCATATTTATGCTGGTTACATATGATTTTCCATAGATTGATGTTATATGTTAGGCATATGCTTATTACTTATGGTTAATGTTTATTGTTATCTAGTTGAGTTTTCTTTTATCTCAGATTTCAACATTATGCTTATTACTTATGGTTAATGTTTATTGTTGTTTTGTTGGTATGATGAACCTATCATTTAATTTCCTTTCAGAAGTATGGTTACCATAAGAAGAAAAGAGAACACTATTGGGGAACCAAATGCTTCCGATGAGGCTTCTAATCATCTTGCAGTGGCTAACCCTAACATAAGAGGTTGGCCTGGAGTAGTTAGGAGTGCTCCAATTGAGGCCTATGGTCAACTCCTTCACAAATGGCCGTTCATATGAATGGATTTGATATGACCACTTTTGGTTCAGGGTGTGGTTTATTTTTAGGGTATCATGGATACTTGGACACAGACTATGTTACAGCAACAACAACAAAAAGCCTAGAATCCTACTAAAGGGCTAACTTCAGAGGTTGAGATGCATCACTTTAGTAAGCTAGGACCGCCTAATTATGATGGTATAAGGGATCCTTTTTTATTATCTAGATATAGCAAAGAAGATGATTGATTCTTTGCATGTTTCGAACAGATATGCTATTGAGATGATAGGGTATCACTTGAGATGATTCACAGCAAATCAATAGTATACAGATTATGTCAAGAGTAAACTAAGTGAGCTTACTTGAAAGGAGTTCTAAGATATGTTCAACAAGTAAGCTATTCCTGATGCAGTATGTTTCAGAAATATGTGTCAGTTTGAGGGACTTAAGCATGGAGGAAAGTCTATGGAGGAGAACATTAAGACCTTCCTAGATATAAGTAGATATGCCCCTATATCGATTCCTACTAAGTAGATGAAAATGGTCAATTATATGGAAGGTTTGGATACTGCATATATGTCTTTAGTGGGATTTAGTGGTACATTTTCTAAAATTATGGATAGGGCTCATCAAGCTGAGATGAAGCTTTTTCTTGACTTTGTTAAGGGTAAGAGTAAGAGGAGCAAATGGAATATTCAAGCTAATGGATCTGGTTATGGTAATATTCAGTTCATTATTAGGACCTACGTAGTGGGGTCAAAGTCTTATGATCATGAAGACCACAAAAGAGGGTCAAGAAAGGATAATGGCAAGCATTAATCAGGAAAATTCTCTAGGTATAATAAAGGTTTCAGTAGCAGTAGTCAGAGTTGAATGCATAATGGATCGAGATTAGGATTTAAGACTAGTACTTTTCCTAGACGTGGAAAGATGCATTGAGGTTCATATCATTTTAGTTCTAATGAATGTTATGAATTGGTTGGCCAGGTTGCTTCTCTATGGATTATCCTCAATTTGGAAGTCATCAGGGTAAAGGGCAAGTCAGATGTTAACCTTCCAAGCATCTAATGTGATTGTCTCAAATATTCTTCCTGTATTTTCTTTTGAGGCGTGAGAATTGATTGATCTGGGTGCTGCACATTCTTTTATTTTCCCAGTTTAGCAGAGAGATTAGAGAAGCGACTAGTTTCATTATAATGTCTTTTGGCTATTGCTACTCCTTCGGGTGAAGCTTTAGTAGTCGATATAGTCTTTCCTTTATATCTAGTCAAAGTGGAAAACTTGTTATACAAAACTTGACCTTAAAGTTTTTTAAGTTTTAAATACTCACAAGTGCACGAATTATATAGTAGATACCAATAAATTCACCTCGAGGTTGATATTCTACGGAGTTGAGGAAATATGTCTAAGCAAAATTATTTTAATTTATTATCCTAATAAACACTAAAACTCTAATAAAATCCTAAATTCTCTAACCTAATCAATATTTTTTTAACTAATTAAATCTAAAATAGAAAAATCAATGATAATGAAATGAATTGAAGTAATAAGAAGGAAATGAGTTCTAATAAATTGATTTTATCTATTAAATATTTATGCTTTCCTATTATGATTAAATGAGTTCACTAGATTTCCTAAGCGTGTAATGTCCTTATCAAGATCCAAAATTTATTGTTGTAGTAATACCAGCTTAACTCTTGTATTCAATAAACATTACCAGAAAATAGTTTAATTCATGAAATCTCTACATAAATGTAGGCAAATGATGCTTAAATCTCTAATTCACACCCCCTAATACCATGGAGTCATGCCTAAACAATGTCACAGAGAAATGCTTATATCTATAATTCATATTCCTATGTTTAATATTTTGATGAACTAATGTTAAGCTTCTTCTCGCAATTCTTCACTCAATATCATAGAAATGAAAACTGTAGCTGATCATTTACAAGAAATAAATGTTAAAACATCATATTGATATTATAAGAATCACCTCAAATCAATCAAATATAATTTGGCATATTGTATTTACAAAACTATGTCTTCCTCACTAGAACAAGAAAAATTAGCACCTGGCAAGAATTAAAATAAACTCAATCTAAATTAAATTAACAAAGACATCCCTTACATAAATGTATGTAAAGAGAATTAAATCATTTTAATAAAAGAAAAGTAAAAAAAAAATTCTATTGAAAATGTCTTCTTGAAGCACCACACTATCGCTTATGGACTTCCTTTGGCTTGAATCTTCTTTCAAAAAGCTAATCTTCCTAATTCAAAATCTAATTACAATAGTGAAAATAAAATAAAAGGTGTTCTGGAAAAAAAAAACCCTAATAACTCAACCTAAAGCCTATGAGGCTACTAGGGTTAAATACCTCCTTTGTTCTTCAAGTTTTTCCTCATTTAAAGTATTCCTCTCTATTGTAAAATCCATCCTTTTCTCAACTAACAAATTAGATGAATCTTGCTTAAATTGCTAGTGCAAGATGCTCACGTTGGATACAACATGCCCATGTTGTCCTGTTTTGGATTTTATATCTCTATTCTCAGTTAGCCTGACACTCCCATGTTAATTTTTGACATTTGATTGGGCTATCCTCAGTTGAGACATCTTTTAGAACATGTTATAGTCATTATGAGCTTTTGGTAATATCATTTGGACAAACTAATACACCAACAAGTTTAACAGAATTTATGAATAGGGTTTTCAAAACTTTTCTAGACCATTTGTTATAGTGTTTGTTGATGATATTCTAGTGTATTCCAAAACTAAAGAGGAGGACAAGTGACATTTGAGAATGGAATTGTAAAATTTAAGAAGCACTAATTATATGCCAAGTTCTCTAAATGTGAACTTTGGCTAGATACTGTAGCTTTCTTAGGACATGTGGTATTTTAGGATGGGATTAAAGTGGATCCTGAAAAGATCGAGGCAGTGAGCAACTGGTTGAGGCCAACCATAATATATAAAGTTTAGAGTTTTTGAGCTTAACAGGCTATTATCGCCTCTTTATTTAATACTTTTCTAAAATGGTGGCACCATTTATGAGGTTAACTCAAAAGAATGTTAGTCTCCAATGAAAAGATGCATTTGAGAGCTTTCAGAAGTTAAAATACTATATAACCTCAACTCATATGTTGACTTTACCTTCTGGTATAGGTGGATACACAATCTATATTGATGTTTCAAAAGTGGGCCTTGGTTGTGTATTAATACAGCATAGTAAAGTAGTACCTTATGCATCTAGGCAATTGAAGAGGCATGAACATAACTATCTTACTCATGATCTAGAAATAACACTTATGATTTTTTCATTAAAGATTTGAAGGCACTATTTGTATTGAAAATGTTTGAAATCTATACAGATCATAAAAGTTTGAACTACATCTTTTAACAGTAGGACTTGAACATAAGGCAAAGGTGTTAGATGGAACTCCTGAAGGATTATGACTATAATATTCTTTATCATCCATGCAAAGCTAATGTGATTGCTAATACCTTGAGTAAAAAGTCATTTTATAGTTTAACTCACAATAGCATAAAGAAAAGGCCTTTAGTGCAAGAGTTGTATAACTTATTTGATACTAGATTGTGAATAGAGTTCTTAAAGAATAGGATGTTTTTAGCTCATTTCAAGATTTGATCAATTTAAGTGGATCGCATTAAAGTAGCTCAAATGTGAGACCCACAATTGAGAAAGATTTTAGCTGAGCTACAAGAATATAAGGATCGAGATTTTATAGTGGACTTAGATGGAACTCTCCATTATAGTTCTAAGCTATGTGTTTCAGATGTGGATAATTTAAGAAAAGAGATTATGGAATAGTACAATATGTGACCTATAGCGTGCATTTGAGATCAACCAAGATTTATCATGACTTGAAGAAGTGGAATGGTATAAAGAGAGATGTGGCAAAATATATACCTAGGTGCTTGGTTTGCCAACAGGTATAGCTTGAGCATTAAAAACCATAAGATCTTCTATAACCACTACGAATTCCATAGTGGAAATAGGAGAGAATCACTATGAATTTCATAATTGGATTGCCTTGAACTACTCTAGTCATATTCTATTTGGGTAATAGTAGATAGATTGACTAAGTCAACTTATTTCATTCCAATGAAGACAACCTATTTGGTGGCACGTTTAGCAAGACTATATATAGAAAATATCATTTGTCTTTATGGAATGTCTATCTCTACTGCATCTAATAGGGGACCATAATTTACATATTGGTTATGAAGATCTTTACAAAAATCTTTGGGAATCAGATTGGACTTTAGTACCACCTTTCATCCTTAGATTGACGAGCAGCATAAAAAGACTATTTAGACCCTTGAGGATATGCTTCACTTGTGTACATTAGATTTTGGTGGTCGATGTGATTAGCATCTTCCTTTGATTGAGTTTTCCTGTAAAAATAATGACCATACTAGTACTAAAATGGAATCATATAAAGCATTGTGTGGTAGGAAGCACATGCTTCCAATGTGTTGGGATGAGGTAGGAGAAAGGAAGTTAGTAGGACCAGGTTTGATACACATATATTGCTATCATTATTTGCATTAGATTAAGGATCATGATGTATGTTTATACCATAATATGTTCTATAAATCATGACTATTACAAATGTCTTACTTTTATAATTGAAATAGAATGAGGTGGATTATATCCACAATGTATGTGATATGGTATAATATGGCATGATATAATATGCACGTCATGACATATGATTGATGATAATATTATAAGGATAATCTAGTTAGAGTTGGTCTCACTGTGGTCCCTGAACATAGATAAGAGAGTATAAGGATGTATAGCTAGAATCGGACTCATCATAATCCCATAGTTTAGATTTTAAGATAGTCAAGAGAGAATGTTAATTCCTTAATTAGGATAGACTAAGTATTAGATGGGATTGAATTTCACAAATTGTTTCTATCATTATTGTTTATATATGTTTATGGATAATTATATATAATATGACATTTCATAAAGATTAAGTATAAATATTTATAACTTTTGCGATGATGACTACTGTATGACATGCATGTTATATTAATTTGTATTATTTAATTGAATCAAACACTCATTTCTATTTTTTTTTTTTTTTTTTTTATCATGGCTTCTTTGCTTCTTTTATCAACCCCAGCTTATTCACAGAGACTTTGTTTCTTTAAAGTTGAAATAAAAATACGTAATTATTTAGTACTTTTGCAATTACTTAAATTTCTATGAATTGTATAACTCTTTATCTACACTATGCTTATGTATTGATGATTATAATTATGCTTTGTGGATTAACTGAATCCCTATCTACATAATATTTTATGGATGTAATGTTTGTCCGTAACTAAGATGGTAAATTTAGCTAGGAGAATGTATTTTCATGCGTTTTGAGATGAATGATAATCACGTTTATACATGTTATATATGATTTTTCATAGGTTATTGGTACAATTTAGATTCATCGATCACGATTTGATTCGAGTCCTGATAAAAATTGAGAAGTTTTATTTATTAATTAATTAATTATTAAAATTTTTTAATTAATTTATTTATTTTCACAATGCAAAAAGAATGAGTGGCATTGAATTTTAGAATTGATGAACAATACATAATAATTATTCAAAGCTGGACAATATTGACCGTCAGATGATCAAATGATTAATCAAAATTTTAGCAATGTTTAGGAATTCACCACTTGAATTATTATATGTGATTACCAGAGCCACACACAACAACATTGCTTCTTTCCGTCATTTCCATTAATTGATGTCGGTGTCCAATTAGATTGCTTTCTTATCTCCACTAATATCTCGTTAGGCATTTGTCACTTTCCATAATATTATACTGATAAAAATAATTGCTATCTATAACATTAATTCTATTATTATTCAACCCATTATAGCTTTTACTTATTATTATTATAATGGTGTATATATATTAAAATATAAAATTAGGGATAGATAAATATGAAATGATAATACAAACAAAAGTAAACATGAACTATAATACATTTATGATATATTTTTAAAATATATTAAGACTAATACTTTAATGATATATTTTTAAAATATATTAAGTTTAATACTTTAAACTTCTATTATAAATTTTGACAGTATTATATTTTAAAAATTACTTTAAAGAATTGAAAAGCTTAAAATCCATATAAAACTCATATTAAAATTTTATATTTTCAATATAAAATTTATCAAATCTCATATATTAATAATTTAAAATCGTAACATTACTTTACAGTTGAATATACGATGTTTTCGGCGACTATTACTCTTACTAATACTAGTTTGAATTTAAATTTTTTTAAGAAATTATTAATAATTTTAATTTATATTATAGGATATTTCTTTTTAAATTTTGAAATGTCCGCACACCTAATTTTATTTTAATATTAATTATTATAAATTTTGAGAGAATTATGTCTTAAAAATTAATCTAAAAAATTAAATAACTCAAAATTTATATAAATATCATATTAAAATTTCATATTTTTAATATAAGATTTATTAAATTTCATATCTTCACCAATTAGCAAGGTCACAATTTCTTACGTTTGACAATAAGCATGCCGCACTAATAATTTTTTTTTTATTCAATTCCTTGATTAATCATTCAATTAATTTAATTATGCCTCGTGAATCGTCACATGCTTTCTTGTGAAATAAGGGTATCTATCAAGACTAACCCGTTGATTATTTTATTTTTTATTTTATTTTTATGAATCATATCCTACTTCATGTTTATGGAGATCCACAATATACATATTTGTTAAAATTATTACCATATCTATAAGTTATTGTTTAATTGTGAAAAATAAATCTAATTTTTTAAAAATTTTAAAAATAAAATTTAAATCTCATTTAATTTAATTCAGTTAGTAATTAATAACTGATAACTGGTAAATATTACTTGATAGCTAGTTATTGTCAATATTTGATAAAATAATTATTAATTATTAGTTAGTAATATATTTAATTGTCATTAAAAATAAATATTAATATTTATTGTTATATTTAAATATTATTTTTAATAAAATAATTTAGTATTTTATTAAATAAATACAAGTTATTTAAACAAAAAAATCATAACTTAAAAATTTTGAAACAGCTGTTTGGTTATTTAACAGTCAATAACTATCATTAAAAAATAAATTAAACGAATCTAATGTAACTATTAGTAATTAAAAAATTAATAGTTATATTAAAAAATTTTATCAAAAATTCAATTAGTGTTTATTTATATAAATATATAGATAAAAGTTTGAAAATAATTTTTTAGTTTTCTTAAATTAATTATATTATATTATAAAAAATTATATTATAATATCTTTCTCTCTACTTTAAACTAAAGAATTAATAAAAAAAATTTAGGAATGTTTGGTTTGTCAAGAATATTATATTTTAGAAAAATTATAAATTGCTTAATATGGATTTCATTCATTACTAAGAAAATACTTTCACGTCTCATAATGGGGAAATATAATATTAAAAAAAAAAATTGATGCTTATTTCCTTAATTATACAAATATTAAATGAATATATTTTTTATATATTATTTTTTGGATAAAATATTATTTAGTCCTTCAGATTAGGCAAAATTAATAAAATGATTTCTATATTTTCAAAAAATAAATATTGAGTCACTAATATTTGATTTCGTCAATAAAATAGTCTCTCTGTCTATTTTAAATACCGTGAAAAAATTGAAAATACTCTTATTTTTTATCAAATTTTATTTTTTATATCATTTTATTAAATCCTCTATTAAATTTTTTTTTTCACTTTTCATCACTATCAAATTTTTCATTCACAACAATACCTACATACAAATTTTTCTTCTTTCAATTTTAACAAACTAAACTTTACACAATTAATTAATTCATTAACTAATTTTCAAAAAAAAAAAAAAAAAAAGAAAGAAAGAAACTTCATAGAAAAAAGAAAAAAAAAAAGAAAATATTTGAATGAAAACTTTCTACAGAAGAAAATGAAGGAAAAAAAAATATAAAAGATTAGGAATGAAGGCATTTTAGGAATATAACTCGTTTTATTTATTTATTTTTATTTATTTAATTTTTTAACAGAAAAATTGAAAAAAAAAAATAAAATGACTAATTATTGTCACAGAATTAAATGTTAAAAACTCAATAACTATTTTAAAAATATAAGAATCACTTCATTAATTTTATTAAATTTCAGAAATTAAAAAGTATTTTATCTTTTTTTTTTTATATAAAAGAAGGAACTTTATAATCTTTTTAATATTTATAAATTATTTTTCATAAATAAAACATTTTGAAAAATAGGTGTCTTATATTTGACAATTACTTTTAAATAATATTTTATCCATACTAACATATAATAACAAATTTTAAGTAATTTAAATATTTGTAATATTTAAAAATTAATTTTATCTATCTTACTCCTTTCTTAGAATATTTAAGATATAAAATTAAATTTTTGGTTGGCAGATTAATTAATATAGATCAATAAGATTCTATTATTAACTTTAATACCCTTATGGAATTTTCGTTTTATCTTTTCAATTAACATTTAAATTTAATTTTCCCTTTTTAAAATTTTCATTCTCTCTTTTCAATTAAAATCAAACTTTCATTATCTAACTTTTAAATTTTCATTCTCTCTTTATGTAACATTTAAATTTTATTATTTTTCTTCCAAATTTTTATTATTTGTCTTCCCTTAAAATTAAAATTTTCATTCTCTCTTCCAATTCCATTCTTTCTAACATTCATATTTTATTCTCTTCTAAATTTAAATTTGTCTCTCTTCAATTAACTTTTTTTATCTAACAACCCTAGAAATTCAAATTCAAATTGCAAATTTGAATTCTCTCTTATATTCACAGAATATAATTTTCATTCTCCAATTAATATTCATTAGATTGCAAAATTCACTCTCCCTTGAATATTCCAGAAAACAAAGTTGGACACCTATATGTATTTAAGGATAATAATTTCCTACAGGTGTCAAACTTTGTTTATAATGGATTATTAAAGAGAGAGAATTTTGCCAATCTAATGAATATTGAAGCGCGAATGAGAATAACTGATGTTTTAATCAAATAATAAAGTGAAATTGTTCGAAAATTCAGTCATTTTATTAGATATAAAATTAAATATTTAATAAATTAAATGACTTATAATATTTTTTGTTATCTTTTATTGATGTAATTTTAAAATTGAATTCGAAAAAGAAATTAATCTACCACGTACAATTATTCGCAGTAAAGCTAGATGTTTCTTCTCTATATCATCAGACTCCCAATTGGGTGAAAAATAAATATTTATGTACAGTTGATAAAGAGAAAAGTCATAAGAAACCAATTAGAATTCTCCTATCACAATTTTAATAGAAATCAAATCCATATTAGAAAATTCGAAACACATATCACCGTAATTAAACTCGGTCCATTAACTTTTTATAATCACTCTTCAATGATAGATTATAATATCATATTTAAATTATCATGCTAGATTATAATATCACATTTGAACTGTCATATTAACTCATATTATTTTACAAACAAAATTTAATATAATTAATAAGTCCAAACTTAATAAGTTCTAACATTCTCCCGCTCGGGCGCTATTGATTATATAATTTTATATAAAAAAAAATTATTTGCAAAATGACTCTTTAAATTAGTATATAAAATAAAAACTTTTATATGGCCACAATTTAAAAGAAAATAATCTAAAAACAAATGTCCAAATATAATAGTTTGGCACAATAAATAACTAATACTAAATAACGGTAATTATTATATCAATTATAGATACAAGATAATCTATAAATATAAATATTAGTCTACTTATTTACATGAACTAATAATATGTTTTAGTATGGTGTGAATATTAGCACTTTCATGTGATTAAATATGCTAATTTCATCTTTGTCTTTCTTTTAGTTTTTCACGAAACTACATTTATGCTTCACTAAGAAGATATTATAATGACAACCAGTCATGTTTAAGCGCAGTTTAAGACTTTTTTTTAAAAAAAATTTGTAGAATATCAAATAAATATTTTCAATATTTATATAACATTAATCCATAATGATAATCATCAATAAAATATTGTATGTAAAAATAAAGATACCCTAATAATAGAGTTTTAAATATAATATTGCAAGGAGTCAAAATAATAATTATTTGGTTACAACCAAAATAAAAGCTCCCACTAATCAAGAATGTCAAAAGACTCAATTGCACCCATATGCATCACATGAACTTTGAAAACCTCAGGTGCAATTGCTTTATTCATAGGATCAACTAATCTACTTTTAGTTGAAATATGTTATATCTCTATCTCTTTGTTTTTTATCATTTCGTGAATATTAAAAAACTTATATACATATATGCTTAGAGCCATTGGAGCATTTATTATCCTTGGAAAAATAAGCGGCCGCCATACTATCACAATAAGTTTTCATTGGCCTAGAAATAGAATCAACTACCATAAGCCCCAAAACAAAATTCTTTAGCCAAATGGATTGAGTCGCTACTCTATAACATGCATTATACTCACATGCATGGTAGACAAAGCAACAAGAGTTTGCTTAACACTTTTCCAAGATACAACTCCACCTGCCCATGTGAAAATATATCTAGAAGTATACTTCATGTCATCTAGACAACCACTAAAATCAGAATCATAAGCCTTTTAACTCAAGATCATCAACCTGTCCATAAACAAGTATAAAATCTCTAGTATGCTTCAAATAATAAATTACTTTCTTAGTAGCCATCTAATGATCCCAACCAAGATTAGACATGTACCTTGCAAGCACATCAACTGCAAATAATATATGTGGTCTAGTGCACACTTGCACATATATTAGACTTCTCACTACATTAGAATAAGACATATTATCCATAGACCGCTTCTCAACTTCATTCTTGGGATATTGATCTTTACTGTACTTATCCCTTTTTGTCATAGGAACATGTCAAGGGTTGCAATTATTCATATTGAACTGCTTCAAAACTTTATCAATATAAGACCTTTAAGAGAGTCCTAAAACCTTACGAGATCTATCTTGTAGGATTTCATTCCAAGAATAAAAGATGTCTCTCCCAAAACTTTCATATCAAAAGTTTTAGACAACAAAAGTTTAGTCTCATGCAATAAACCCAAATCATTACTAGCAAGCAAAATATCATCAAAATTTTAAATACCATTGTCTAAAAGCTTGCATGAGACCATAAATCAACCTTTTCAACTTACACACTATATGTTCCTTCCCAGGATCCTCAAAACCTTAAGGTTGAAACATATAAAATTTCTCATGCAAAATTTCATTCAAAAAAGTGGTTTTCATATGCATTAGCCATGATAATTTTAAAAGAGTCATTTGTAGACACAGAAAAAAAAAAGTTCCATTAAAATTAATTCCCTCTTTTTGGGTAAAACCCTTTGCTACTTGTCTTGCCTTAAACATGTCTATGTTACCTCTTAAATCTTTCTTGGTTTTAAACACCCACTTGTAACCAGTGGGTTAAAACCATCAGGCAATTCTACTAGTTCTCACACTCTATTATGAGACATTGACTCCATTTTATTATCCATAGCTTTTCACCATGCATCACATTGGGAACTATGTGTGGCTGCACTATAATTAATTAGATATAGGTCTTGCCTAACATCATGATCGCTCTCCCCCAAATAGACTTCATAATCATAAGATATGGCAAGCCTTATTTGCCTATTTGATCTCCTAACAGACACTTCTTCTATAGGTGATTGCATATGATCCTCCATATTAAGAACTTTTGGTTATGGGTCCCTTTCTGGCTCTTTGATTTCAGGTTGACATACAACTCGCTCATGCACCATAGGAAGAGAAACATAATCATTTTGAGGAATAACATTAATATTACCATTGAAAACCTCATCATAAATATCAAATTCCAAAAACTTAGCCTTAATGGATTCAATATTTTTTGTGCCTCGACTAGGACAATAAAACCTATAGCCTTTTGACCAATCTGGATAACCTATGAAGTAACAGAGGGTAGTTTTCAAATCATTTTTCTTTTCTGAAGGATTATAAATTTTAATCTCAGCAGGACAACCCCAAACACGAAAATGATTAAGACTTGGCTTTTGATTGGTCCACAATTCAAAAGGTATTTTAGATATTTATATACAAGGTACTCTATTTAAGATGTAAAAGGCAGTCTTAAAGGCTTCACCTCAAAGGTGTCCAGGCAAATTGTTCCTAGTCACCATAGACCGAATCATGTCTATGAGAGTACGATTTCATCTCTCTGCCACACCATTTTGATTAAGGGTATCAGGCATAGTATATTGGGCAACAATCTCATGTTCTTGCAAATACTTGGAAAATGGTCTCAATACTTTTATCTAATTGCTTTTCAACTTCAATTTTGAAAATTTTAAACATTTCAGGTGCTTCTAATTTTTTAAATTAAATAAACATATAGCCATACAGAGAAAAATCATCAATAATAATTATAAAATATGAATAATCAAATAAGGTAGGAGACATAGGGCTACTAATGTTTGTGTGAATAATCTTTAAAAGGTTTTGACTGCAATGAATCCATTTCTTTTGGTTTTGGTTAATTTACCTCTAAATAGTTAACATAATTTTCAAAATTAGTTTTATCAAAAGGAGGTAAAATTTCATCTTTCATAAGCCTTTCAACTTTTTCTTTAGAAATATGATCTAAACACTTATGGCATAACATGAAAGTTTTTTCTTTTTTTAAAAGTTGTTTACAAATTATTTTATCAATGTGCATGGATAAAATATTATTTTGAGACAAAGACAATTTTTACAAATCATCACAGAAATAAGCATGCCTTCTAAAGACAGAATTAAAAGAAACTAATATTTAAAAAATAACCATTCACATCAAGTTGATTAACTGAAACCAAATTTTGTCTAATAGACGAAACATGGAAAATATTTTTTAAAACAAGATCAAAACCAGAATCTAAAACTAAAGAAATGTCTCTTATGAATTCAACTTTGACTCTAACTCCATTCTCTACGACCAAAGAACATTTAGTTTCCCTTGGCTTTCGTTTGTTTATCAACCCGCGCAAAGTATTAGAAACATGAATAAATGCTCCATTATCAATCCACCAAGAATCAATGGGAATACCAACTAAATGGGATTCAAAATAAACGTAAGCAAGATAATTACATTCTTTATTCTTCTCTTCTAAATGATTTTTATATTTTAAGCATTCATATTTTCTATGACTCTTCTTTTTGCAAAACCAAAACTTTTCTTCTTTCTTTATATCAAATTTAAAACCAAGATTGTGAGTTGACCATACATTCCTTTTTGACCCTTTTTAGAGTAACTAGATTTGGACCATTTTTTCTTTCCATGGTTGTTTTGGGTAGTGAATGAAGTTTGAGAAACTACTAAGGCATCTACCCCTTTCACCAAATTTTCAACAGCTCTTTTGTAACACCCAAGATTTCGATTTGCATGGTTGCATGAGGTTATTGATAGTCCTATGGTTATAGATTGCATTAATTGGTTATTATAGAATTATTTCTTTGCCATAGACATTGTTTAGAGTGTGTTAGTTAGTCTTAGAGTTGTTTTGGTGAGTGTTATAATGGATTTAAGAAGTGATTGCCTTGATGAATTTGAACCTATTATTTTCATGGGCGTGAACTCTTATCATGGTCGTGAATTAGAACTTTGATATTTTATGGGCGTGAACTTTAATCATGGTCGTTATTTTTCTCTCTGTCTAAATACGAGAAAATTGACCTTTTGTCGTTCACGTGCGTGAATATATCCTTCATGGGCGTGAAACTTATTCTTTACGGGCGTGAATTCATTATTCACTAGCGTGAGGCTTTGGGTTCTATATATAGAAGTCATTTTCAAATTTTTAAATATCGAAAACCACAAATTCATTTCTTCTTCTTCTTCTTCTCATTTCTTCCCCATTGCTCCACTAATCTTTCCTATTACTCTTTGATCACTCAATAACCATTTTCTTCAGGGATTCTTCATGGGAAACACACTCTACGGCATCAAATCACTTCAAGGGCATATTTTCTCAAGAAATCTCTTATTAGGGTTTTGAAGGTAAACACTAAATTTGCTTTTGTAGTTGTTTATGGGTTATGGTATTATTAGATTAGTTATTTATAGGTTGCAGGTAGTCTTTTATGAGCATTTATTGCTATTGATTATGGTTGTTATAGGAATTATGAGATTTAATGGTTTTATATGAATAGTAGGTTGATTAGTAAGTCTTCATTTAATGGTTTAATTGGTATTAGAAATCATTTTATTGAGTACTAAGGGGTATAGAATCCTAGAATATAATAGTTTTGGGGGGTGGGGTTTGGAGAACCTAATTAACCCATTTTTAGAAATTTGTTATTTTAGACTTGGTGAACTTAAGGACCTAAGAATTGTTGATTTTGGTGATAGACGAGCTAATTGCTTTGGATTTGAGGTAAGTAATGGATAATTTATTTTTGTTATGAAATCCATACTGATTAATATTGTTCTTGAATGAAGTTTAGTCATTGTTCTTGGACTAAATTTTATATTGAATATCATTATTTTTGATATTGTAATATCATTGGGCCTTAGGCCATTATTGAAATGTATTACCTTGGAAAGACCATTTGGGTCATATGCAATTATAAAAACCTATTGAATACTGTTAATGATATTGATAATGTGAGGTCTCTAGACCCACCCATTGTTCATTGTATCGATTATATGGCTATTGACGATTTAGAACGCCCTTCTAATGAGGGAGAATTCATTAGACTGTGTGCACCAGTGACCTAGCTGATAAGGTCAAATTGTATAAGTGGCTTTACCTAGGGGAGGCCTATCGACCCTAGGACGTATGTTCTGATCAAGCATACGTATGGTATGAGATCATAGTATCTCGATGGATGGATGGATGGTATGGATTGATGGTTGTTCTATCATCACATTGATGGGTGCCATTTCTTTATAGGCACGTATATATATATATATATATAAGTATTATTGTATCTCCATAAATTATTGAGTTTTCGACTCATTATTTCTCTTTCTATTATAGATTTCAAGTGCTAGAGAACTTGTTGACAGGATAGACAAAGCTTCTTGATTGTTGTCTCTCTCCAAGAAACTAATGTATTGATTCAATAATCATTTGATATTTTGTATTATTTTGGAATACTAATTATAGTGGCTCCGTAGATTAAATCGTATTAGATTAAGATATGATTGAGCTTATTGGTAAACCTTGTTCCTTATTGATGATGGTATTTTGTCTTTTGATCGATAAGCAATAAGTGATATTGTATTAATGGATTATCTATATATTGAAATATATTGCATGGTTATAGAATATTATTGATGATTGTTAATCCAGGTTTGGGTGTACAGGTTTATGATGGCCTTAAACCTACCCTTGCCCTAGGACCATCACACTTTTGGTTTTGGAGTATGACAAAGGTGGTATTAGAGCTATAGGTTTAATTTATATATAGATAGATAGATGTGTAAGTCCACTGGCTTAAGTGTGATTGAATAAGTAAACTATAGAGCATAGGATTCATGTCTTGTAATTGTTTTATATTCCTTCGGTATAGATTTGCATTTGCTATTGTGTTATGAATCTAAGTTGTTAGTTTTCCTTTATCAGCATCGAGATGCCTCCGAGAAAAAGTAGAGGTCGTGGGCATGGATGAGGCCGCCTTATAAGGGATGATTCTTTAGAGGAGGGTTCTATGGGAAGTGTCAGAGAGGGAGTGGTTCCTCCACCTTTACCTCAGATGGATGTTGCGGTGGCACAGAGATTTGATAAGATCCAATAGAACTATGAGAGATTGGAAGCACTTATCACACAGTGATTGCAATAGCCGGTTCCTCTAGCACCGGTAGCTCCTGTTCCACCAGTGGTTCCTCCACCATCGCCTTTTGTGCCACAGGTTAAGGAGGTGTCCTTTGAGAAGTTTATGAAACTCAAGCCTCCGAAGTATAAGGGAGATGTGGATCCCATTTATTTCCTTGAGATAATAGAGGATAAGGTTCAGCTTTTGAGGATACCAGATGGAAGGGCAATGGAGTTTGTGGGCCACTTGATGTGGAATGATACCCAAGATTGGTATAAGAGAAGTGTGACTAGTTTACTCTGGGATAAAGTGGATATTACTTAGGAACAGTTTAAGACTATGGTTATGGATGAGTTTCTTCCAGAAAGTGTGAGGGAGGCTAAAGTTGTAGAATTTGAACGACTGGCTCAAACTATAGAAATGAGCGTATCAGAGTACGCTAGGAGGTATAGTCAGCTAAGTAAGTATGCTCCAGCATTGGTTTCTACAAAGACTGCTTGAATTCAGCGCTTCAGGAGAGGTTTGATTCCTCCATTGTTTTGTTTGCTAGCTACTCATGAGTTTGACTCATATTCCAGACTAGTGAATAAGGCTAGAATGATTGAGAATCGGGAAATAAAACTAAAAGAAGAAAGAGAACATAAGAAGAAGGCTAGAGTTGAGGGTTCCTCTAGGCCTAACAGGGATAACAGTGGAGTGAGAAGCATGGATATTTTGAGGCAGTCTACTCCTCAGAGTGGGTTTAGAGGGCAGTCAGAAAGATCACAGTACAGATCCAATCCTTCTAGATCTGATTCATAGATGAGCAGGGGCACAACTAGTTCTGCACCTTCGGGGGGTAATTTTCAGTGTCCTACTTATGGGGAGAGACATTTAGGACCATGTCATTTTGAGATAGGGGTTTGTTTCCACAGTGGATAGCTTGAACATTTTGTGAAATATTGCCCATGTACAGTGACTATCGTGAGACCACCAACTTCACAATCTACGGTTCAGATAGATAGAGTGGGGAGCAGTAGGCCGAGGTTATAGCAGAGGTACAGAAGCGGGCCGAGGATCAGGTTTAAAATTCAAACTCTAGGTTAGACTTCTTTGGGAAGAGGAAGAGGGAGAGTTTTTGCACTCAATCAATAGGAGGCCCAAGCCTCTAATGCAGTTGATGCATGTATTCTTCCTATCCAAGCTCAGAATGCAAGAGTATTGTTTAATTCAGGAGCATCTCATTCTTTCATATCATCTCGCTTTGCTAAGAAGTTATGTATGTTGTGTGAGTTGCTTGATGATGTGATGGTTATGTTCACTCCCTTAGAGGAGGAGATTGAGGTCTGAAATTTCTATCCTACATGTATTGTTAGTATTGATGGAAAGAGTTTAGAGGTAGACTTGATTGAATTGTCAGTGTTAGAGTTCGATGTTATTTTGGGCATGGATTGGTTGTCCAAGTATTTTGCAACCATAGATTTCAATCAGAAGAAGATAGTCTTCAAACTACCTAAGGGTGAGGAGTTTGAGTTTCAAAAGGAAAGGAGTGGAATACCCTACAATGTGATATCCACCATTGGGGGTAGGTGTAATAACACGTATCGCATATTAAAGAGTTTAAGAATAGTTATAAGAAATGTCAATCGATACTAGAATTTTTGTAAATTCTAGGAAGTAAATTGTTTGAAATTAATTATAGATAAGTCAAATTAGGTTCCTTAATATTATAGGAAAAATAAATGAAAATTTAAAAGGGTTATATAGGGGATGAATTAGCTAAATCAATAAAAAGACTTCAAGGAAAACCTAAATTATGAACACCTTCCAGTATTCGATTTTTAATAAATTCTAGAGCAGTTTTTTATCTAATTTTTCTTCATACACCTAAAATGAGATGAATAAATAGTAAGCTAAAAATAAATTTGAATAAAATTGACAAAGTAAAAGTGTTTAAATAAGAAAGTGAAAGAGATAGATGAAAGAAAAGATAAAGAATGACAATTTTATAAATAATAAAAATTTGAGTCAAAAATTAATTTGACTAATATATATATATATATATATATATATATATATATATATATATATAATTAATTTAGAAGGCCATTAGTGGCCAGCCATGTGGTGGCTTCTCCACCAAAAATATTTTCTAATTTTTATCATTTTTCTTTTCTAAAAAAATTTATATCCATTCATTATTTTATTTTCAATTTTGTTAATTTCCTTTTCTTAAATTTCTATTGGTCGTTAATTAATATAGAAATAAATATATAAGAGAGAAAAATCAAATTTTCTTCTTCATTTCTTATTTAACCGTGAGCCACCCTCTGAAATTCTCCAAAAGAATTTTTTTTCTGTCCTAGTTCTTAAACTTTTCTGTCATCACCTCAAAGCTTAAATTCTTTTACTTCTAAGTTGATTCTCTTTATCAATTGAGTAAATTTAATTCTTGAAAGTTGAAATCCATCAAGAGCTTTAAGAGGTAAGATACTAAACTAGTTTAATAATTCAATTTAGTGAGTTTAATTGATAGATTAGAGGCATAATTAGTGAAAGAATGATAGATTCAAGAACAAATACTGGTAATTTTAGATTTCCTATAACATAGCAGAAACTTAGAGGCTAGTTTTTGTGATATTAGATTCAAATTTTGAAAATATATAAAACATAAACGTTATAGATATATATATGTAGATTATATTCTTTTAAGGAAGTTTTATCAAATTGCTACTGTGATAAGACAAACGAGCTACTGAGTAAGGCTGACCCAAATTAGGATTTTCATTGAGAAACCCTAGTGAGATTTGGATTTTTGAGGATCTTAAGTTCAAAAGAAAAGAAACTAAAAACATAAAAAAATATTTTCTTATGTCTTATCTAAATTTTAGTGAAAACAGAATATTATTTGGACATCTACATGTTGAGATATGAATTAAACAGTAGAGGTTACTCGGGTAGATGTTGTAGGGCAGTTTACCATTTGTAGAATTATTTTTGAAATTCCACCATAATTTGTATAAAACGTAGAAAAATCTGATTTTTAGATATGTTAAACCCTCATATGTCTAGTTTAAGTAGAAAAAATAATTGAAATAATTGGAAAAGTATAACTTGAGAACTTGCTAAGAGAATCAAGGCTGCCATAAACCAAATTTTAGAATTTGAAAGGGAAAGTTATAATTTGAATCACATTGTATAACTTTATTGTAAATTGAGTATTAACATTATTTATTTACTCTTGTAGTTTCAAGAGAGAAAGATAAAGAAGAAGAACCCTCTCAGCTATATGAGTGATAAGCATACTACCAATTATAGCCTTTGTTTTATTCAATGATTATAAATCTGTCATTATTGCAACCCATTTGTTGTAGCAAACCATTAGCTGTTGCATTCACCTATTGATTGAAACTACCTTGTACACCACCTATATTATTGACTATGATTTCATATCTATATCAATGTTATATGTTTGTTATTGATTTACATTTCCAATGGCTAAAATACCAATTTGTTCTTTAAATGCTTAACCATTCGTAAATTGTTCTTATTATATTCGTTCACTTCTTTTGTGAGTCTCATTCTTTAACCTAGTTTCATAAGTGAAGTAATATATATACATTACTCACTGACTATTATCTTATCCTTTAATGGTTTATTATTTTTCAGGAGATTGTAGATAGGTGTGGTTCCAGCTTCTGCTCTTCTTCGGCTGCAAACCTTTCTTTTTTATATATAGCCTCCATATTTTGGTGTTTTAATTCTAGAATGCTCCATGGTTTATAAAAAGTTAAATAATATTTTGGAATATGTAAATGTTGAAATATGTTGAACATATGATATTTCCTAGTGATGTGCATTAAATTAACCTAGTGGAAATTATTAGTAATGATGGTATGAATGTTGAAATGAAAATATTTGATATGTGGTGAGTGGCTTTTAATAATTGAAGTTGAGGGTATAAGGATGAATGTGTTAGAAGTGAAATTTCTTCTACAGGTTGAGTTAATTGATTATATATGGAAGATAAGGACTTTGGTCTTGGATAATTGTTGGAAAACAAAGGGAACTACATCAATTTTTTCTATAAAATTGTTATTTGGGTTTCTACGGGTTTAGGTGACCTTACGCCTTCCCATTCCCTAGGACCGTTATGTCTTCTGAAGTAGGGGATGTGACATGAGGAGGATGCTAAGGAAGGGTTGCCAATGTTACTTGCCATATGTTCGTGATACTCAAAAGATAATGAAGGGATTAGAGCAGATTCCAATTGTGAGTGAGTATCCAGATACTTTTCCTGAAGAATTGTCAGGTTTGCTGCTGGAGAGGGAGATTGAATTCAATATTGAGTTATTGCCTAGAATGAATCCGATCTCCATACCTCCATATCGCATGGCACCAACAGAATTGAGAGAGCTAAAGGTACAACTGCAGGATTTGCTTGACAAAGGGTTCATCAGACCTAGTAGTTCATCATGAGGTACACCAATGTTATTTGTCAAGAAGAAGGACGGTTCTATGCGGTTGTGCATTAATTACCGACAAATATGGTGATTATTCAGAATAAGTATCTGTTGCCCAGAATTGATGATTTGTTTGATCAGTTACAAGGGGCAAGTTATTTTTCTAAGATCGACTTGAGGTCGGGTTATCACTAGTTGAGGATTCAACAGGAAGTCGTGTCTAAGACATCATTTTGGATAAGATATGGCCACTACGAGTTCTTGGTGTTGCCTTTTGGCTTAACAAATGCACTGGTTGCATCTATGGATTTGATGAATAGGGTGTTCAAGCCATTTTTAGATAAGTTTGTCATTATTTTCATTGATGACATCCTTATGTATTCCAAGAGTAAGGAGGAGCATGAGGAACATCTTTGGATAGTATTGCAGACTTTGAGAAAGCACCAGTTATTTCCCAAGTTCTCCAAATACGAGTTTTGGTTGGATAATGTTTGCTTGTTGGGGTATGTGATAAGTAAGGAAAGACTTAAGGTAGATCCAAGGAAAGTAGATGTAATCCTTAATTGGCCTAGACCTACGAATATGTCAGAGATTAAAAGTTTCTTGGGTTTGGAAGGCTATTATAGGAGATTTGTGAAGGATTTCTCCAAGATTTGCAGCTCTATTGTGTAGGCTCACTCAGAAGCAGGTGAAGTTTGTATGGATAGATGACTATGAAGAAAGCTTTCATAAGCTTAAGACTCATCTCACGACCACACCTATCTTAGCTTTACCATCTGGTGAGGGAGGATATGATGTGTATTGTGATGCTTCTAGAATGGGGCTTGGGTGTGTATTGATGCATAATGGAAAGGTAATAGCTTATGCTTCGAGGCAGTTGAGGAAGCATGAGATGAATTACCCTACTCATGATATACAAATGGCAGCTGTGGTTTTTACATTAAAGAAACACTATTTATACAGAGAAAAGTGTGAGATATTCACTGACCACAAAATTTTGAAGTACATCTTCCAGCAAAAGGATTTAAACCTTAGGCAAAGATGATGGATGGAGTTGCTTAAGGATTATGATTGTGATATATTGTATCACCCTGGAAAGGTGAATGTAGTAGCAGATGCCTTGAGTAGGAAGTCTATAAGAAGTGTAGCTCACATTCAAGTGCATAGAAGCTCATTGATCAAAAAGTTGCATGGATTACATGTTTTGGGGATTTGATTTTACTTATCGGATACAAGAGTGTTTTTGGCACATTTTCAAGTTAAGCCACTTCTCATTGATCATATCAAAGAAGCACAAGATAGAGATCCTAGATTGGTTAAGCTTAAGGGTGATGTGGAAGCTGAGAAAGCTCCAAGATTTGCTGTTGTGGATGCTGTTGTGAAGCATGGTGACCGTTTATGTGTTCCCGACGTGGATGGATTGAGAGAGTCGATATTGAGGGATTGTATTGGTGGAGTGGAATGAAGAAGGATGTAGCAAAGTTTGTGGCAAGATGTTTGACTTGCCTACAAGTGAAGATTGAACACCAGAAGCCTTCTGGATTACTTCAATAGCTACCATTACCAGAATGGAAATGGGAGAGAGTTATAATGGATTTTATGGTTGGATTGCCAAAGACTTCAATAGGCCATGATTCGATATTTGTTATTATTGATAGATTGACCAAGTTAAGACTACATATTTTGCTTCTTAGTATGCACATATATATGTTGATGAGATAGTGAGATTGCATGGAGTTCCAGTTTCGATCATTTCGGATAGAAGCACTCAGTTTACATCGAGATTTAGGAAAAAACTTCAAAAGTCTTTGGGCACTCAACTAGACTTTAGCATAGCTTTCCATCCTTAGACTGATGGACAATTAGAAAGGACTATACAGACTCTAGAGGACATGCTAAGGATGTGCATTCTAGACTTTGGAGTTAATTGGGATAATTACTAGCCTTTGATTGAGTTCGCCTACAACAACAACTACCACTCAACCATTTAGACGGCACCTTATGAGGATTTGTATGGTAGGAAGTGTAGATCTCCTTTGTGTTGGGATGAAGTGGGTGAGAAAAGCATTGAAGGTCCTGAATTGGTTAAGTTTACAGCAAAAAAAGTGTCTATCATCAAGGAGAGGTTGAAGATGACTTTTAGTCATCACAAGAGCTATGTCAATCCAAAGAGAAAAGATGCTCACTTTTCCATTGGAGACATGGTCTTCTTAAAAGTCTCGCTAATAAAATGAGTCCTAAGATTTGGCAAGAAGGGTAAGTTATCTCTAAGGTACATTGGGCCATTTGAGATATTAGATAAGATTGGGGAAGTTTCTTATCGGTTAGCGTTACTGCCCAATCTTGATAGTGTGCATCCAGTGTTTCATATTTCGATACTTCGAAAGTATATATCCGACCCTTCGCATGTGCTTCAAGTTCAATCATTAGATCTTGGTTCAGATGTCACACCCCAACTCCAGTGGTGCAACGGTCCTAGGGCAAGGGTAGGCTTAAGGCCACCATAAACCCGTAGAACTCACAAATCATGAAAATTTCATCAACATCAAATATGTTGCAATATCATATTTTACCATACATTTATCATGTCCATACATATAATCAAGATCAGTTATATCTTTCTTTTATCATTTCATATCTTTCTCTTGTTCCTTAATGATCAAAAGAGATATCTCACATCACTGAGGAACAAGAGTACCCAAAAAAGCAACAATCATACATCAAAATATTCTAGTATCCTCAAAAGACTAACTACAGAGATCTAGAGTATACTCCAATACATATTGTATCATATTACTATTAATAAATATACAAAATCTCTCAAAATAATTATTACAATGAAGCTTCTTGGAATAAATAAGTCAAGAAGCCCGATCTTCTCTATTAGCCCCCTCACAAGCTAAACTATCACTTGAAATCCACAGAAGAGGAGTGAGCCTTCAACTCAGTAAGAAATGAACATCATGTAATAAGAAACTGAATATCAAACATGGTCATGAACGAATAATTATACATATAGGTATGAAAAAGGTCATGAGCTTTTACTTGAAAGAAATGTGGTTCTCATAAGAATTTGGCTATATCAAATCATGTCGAATTCAAATCATAGTTCATCTTTAGAACATAGAATTCCCACAAGGAATGGCATTATCAAATCTCATCTGGAAGAACTGATCACATATCATAACATACATATTGGTAGCCTTGCTACCTCAACGTGCACACATGCTTGGCCAGGCATGCGCCTAGAGCTCCTGGCCCCCTCTAGGTAGAACACCGATAAAAACCCTATCGGCTGGGCTCCCAAAGTACACAATGGACCAATGAATTTACTCTCATTGGAAAGAGCGTTCTATCCATAGGTCATGGGTTTCAAAATCATAAGAAGCATATTGGTCGCAAGACCATCATCATATATTATTATTCAAACCGGGTTCACAAGTAAGAACACATAGACTTGATCCAAGAATATTGATCAAGCCATTCACATTGTTCAAGTATATATATATGTAATAGGATAATCAACATAAGGATATTTTGATCATTTTAATTCCAATGAACAATAATCAAATGGGATGTTCATACTTACCTCTTACACAAATTTCTCTTAGTCTCTCCTTAGCAAATCTGTCACTTAATTGCTCAATAAATTTTGAATTTCTCCTCCTAAGAAATTCCCCAAATATACAAAAATTAGGGTTTCTCCAAACTAATAATATTCTACATGATTTCCTATTAATTAATTATCTTAGAATCTATATTCTTAATTTTCAACAACAATTTCATTTATTTCTTAAAGAAAACTGCATTAAATTTTTGGAGTTACTGTTCATGGCAGTCTCAACCTCCAGATTTCTCCCACATTAATTACCATTAATTACTTCAGATCACTAGCAATAATTTCTATATTCCCAGAATTAATTATCCTAACCCATAGACTTAAATAAATCCAAAGAAAATAACTTAGGAAGAAAATTTACCTTATTTCCTTCAAACTGAGATTTCTGCAAATACTGCTCAAATTTGATGATTCTGCCTTAATACTGAATAATCTAGAGTTCT
>CANXYC010782171.1:0-69025 GCA_948193065.1 Aleurites moluccanus | reverse complement strand
CATCAAAAGAATAGTGGCTTCAGCGAGAATGGTAGTACTGGTAATGGCAATAATTACTTTAGGACTAAAAAGATCTTTGTAGGGGGTTTATCATCTAGTTTAACTGAGGAACAGTTTAAGAATTACTTTGAGAGGTTTGGTGTGATAGTAGATGTAGTTGTGATGCAAGACAGCTCAACCAACAGGCCAAGGGGCTTTGGGTTTGTCACGTTTGATTCTGAAGAATCTGTTGATAAGGTGATGCTTAACACTTTTCATGAACTAAATGGTAGGCTTGTAGAGGTTAAGAGGGCTGTGCCAAAAGAAGGATTTAATGGTAGTAACAGTAGATATATCACAAAAAGTGGTGTAAGAGGCTCTTCTAGTAAGAGTGCGCAACCTGGAAATTACCTTCCCTATGGTCCTGGATATGAAATTCTACCAGTTTATGTTCCTCTTCCTGGATATAGTGGTGTTGAAGGGTATCATTATGGAACAGGCATCTATGGTGGCTACCCTATAGTAGGATATGGTGGACCTGGCTTTGGAGTTACACCGGCTGCCCCTAGGAACCCTTGGAACGGCCCTATGATGGTTGGAGCCACAATGTTCCCTTCACCTCATAACAACACCTTTCTTTATCCAGCTCACATGAATGGTGGTGTGAGCTTTATGGGTATGATGATGGGTGGGCACAGTGGGATTGTTGGTTCTAGTGGGAACGGAAAACTGAATGAGGTTTCTGGTAGCAATGGACATCTGCTACCTGAAGGTATACTGCCTCCAATTGAAGGCATAGAGTCAGGAGTTGATCGTTCAAGCTTGAACGATAGTAATGCTGGTGGTTCTAGCTAACAGAATTGACTAGGTATTATGGACAGCTGAAGTCTTTAGCTGTAGGTAGTTCTAGTTGACCACCCTGTATGCATATTTCATGGACATTGAGGGGTTAGGAAATTCTTTCACTGATTGGGTTAGGGAAACCATCACCATTCAGTCGTCTGTTTCTCATGTGCCAATTCTATTTCATAAACATGTTGCTTGCCATGTGTCTTCTCTAGTTTTGATCATTTGTAAGTATGTGATTCCGTCGTCTATAACATAAATGCATTTAAATCTAACTTTTCGTTATGTTTTTCACCTTTAAATAGGCCATAGAAATTACAAGGGGAATTGTGTTGCACATGGCTCATTACATTAACAACCTCATGTATATATATGCATTGTCTTTTCATGTGCAATTTTTTTATTTCTTTCATGTGATTGAAGGATGCATTGTTGAGAGTAGGATGTTACAAAATCGATTCATGTTTGGAATTAAACCCTTGAATGGTCCAAGGTTTCTGCGAATGAAATTTATAAATTGTCATTCTATCTTTTGTTTTTATTGTTATCTGAATTTTTTTTTTTCATTTGGTGAATAAAATTAAGCTTTGCCCGTGAATTTGGGTTGTTAATATAAAAAATTTGTCCATAGAATGCATATTTTCTCCTTTTATTTGATGCATCCTCTGTTCTTGCTTTACATTTTAGTACTAGTCAAGTCCACATAACTGAGGTTGCTTCAAAGCAAGTTCTTGTAGCATTTCGACTGTTGAGCTTCAAGTGATCCTCAGTATATGCCAAGTTTATTGTAATTCGAGAATAATAGTCTGGAATGGGGTGTTGGCGTTTGGTCATTACGATGAGCAACTTGGGCCGATAATTGGTGAAGTGAGGGTATTGCAAATATAGATATTAAAAGTTTTGCAGTGGTCTCGGAAAAAACTTAGCTGCAATTTTCTCCAAGTATGCCCTTAATTTAATGTCTATCGGGGCCCCATTCCCATCCGAAGGTCTTGAAGCTATTATTTTGTTCTAGTAGATATATATTTGAATCTGGGCCAATGCTCAAGTTGGATGTAAACTGATTCTTATACTAATGCCTGCAAATACAATCTGCTTATTTAGTATTGAAGACAGAAAATTGGAACCCAAGTTAATAAATGACAATCTGCCTGCCGGTTTAAAATCCTCACCAACATCTTAATTCATAATTTTTTGGAGTTCTTCACTGAGTACTAAAATTTATAATCTCAATTTCATGAAATTCCTCATGACGAGGGGTTTTGTTTCATCAAATAGATAGTATTTCTTGATGAATAGAATTTTTGTAATATGTTACAATTTCTACAGTCTCTGCCTTGCCAAATCTTTTTCCTCGTTACAAGAATCGTTTGCTCTCTCTCTCTATAAGGTCTTTGAGAGAAAAAAGAAAATAAAGAATAAAAACCAGACATTTATATGTATAAAAATTATTAGGAAATGAAAAAATGTTTGTAGGGAAAGTACATTCTAAACGCTTATATTTTAGAGTTCAATTTCATTAATGGTGGTTGGTTCTTTGCAGGGTTTTGATCATGATTTTCAGATTTAGGTGATAGCTAAATGTTTTTTAATAATTAAATTTAATAATTAAATAATGTAAACAGTTTGAAAATTTGAATAATTTAAAATTAGATATTTTTTAATTATTCAGATTTTAATATAAATTTTATCAATTAAAAATTGTTAAGAGACTATAGCATTTTTATCTAATAATTATAATATTTTATGAATTAAGAGATTATTTCATTAAGAGGCTGTTAAAATTTAATTAAACGACCTCTTAATTTGGTCTGAAAATCAGTATAGATAGAATATCATCAGTCAAAAATTCAATTTGAGTTGAATAAGAATCAAATCGAAATTGAAAACGAGTTGAATCAAAATAAAATTAAAATTGAACAAAAAATTATATAAATTTTTATTAACATGAATTTAATTATTAGAATTCCAATATTAATTTATTTAATATGAATTCTAATTCCATCAATTTAATTACCATTAATTTAATTATCTGAGAATTACTATAATTATAATATAAATTTTAACAAGCATAAATTTAGTTTACCATTAATTTAATTATTAGAATTCTACTATTAGTTCATTTAGCATGAAATCTATTATCAATCTAATTAGTATTAATTTACACAAATATTAAATTTAATTAGAATTGAAATTACTATAATTTTAATTAACATCAATTTAACTATCTAATATTAATATAATTCCTTGAATTTTTTCTAGAAATATTATTCCTATATGCGATCAATTTTTTTAAATTATATTTGTAAAAAATCAAACAATAAATAATAAATAATACATAAGTTAACAAATAAACCAACAACTCATAATTAATGTAAATTACTCAACACAAATACTTAAAATTTTAATATGAAACATTTTAAGTAAATTAAAAAAATAAAACAAAACAAATTAACCGGCTGAATTATCGGGTTTGACCTTAAATTTTGGAAGCAAAGTATTTTGAGATTAATCGGTTGGGCCAATCAACCGATTTCTGATTTTTCAGTTGAATCGATTTGGTTCAATATGAATTTTAAAATATTGATTTTGATTATATTTTTTAATATATCTTATTATTATTAATAATATTTAAATAAATTTAAATATTATTTTTTGATAATTTAAAAATAATATATAATATATATATATTGATAACTCAAAGAAAATACTAAAAAAATATTATATATATTATTTTATAAATTGATTAAGTGATTTTATATAAATTTAATTTTTTAAAAAATTACATGATACATAAAGATAAATTTTCTAAACAATGATATGTATTAATGACATGCAAATATATATATATATAAATATTACAGAACAGAAGTTGTGGAGTATATTTTTCTATTTGTAATAGCATAATAGGAAAGGTGTTATCCACAATACCGCATTAAAGCCCATGGCCATGACTGATAAGAAATAGAAGTGACATAGCAAAGATGGTAAACAAATAACAAGGACTTGAAAAAGGGTTATTTAAAAAAAAAAAAAAATTTACCAAAATTATAATTTTTTTACATCAACTAAAATTTTTTGAGCTTTTAATTTTTTACAAAATTTATTTTTTCTGAATTTCGGTTAAGCTCTTAAATTTTTTATTTTTTGTTATAATAAAATTTTGTTTCCATTTAATTTATAAAAATTAAAAGTGTTTAAATTTATTCGTGATTTTTTTTTTTTAAATAACCCCTTGAAAAATATCAAACTTGTCTAGTGGCCAATTGAGGGGAAAACAGAGGAAAAATGTTGGTGGTAAGCCAAGGTCCTGGAGGGGCTCTATCAGCCAGAAAATGTACCCACATATCTCCTCTCAAATTCAGCCGCAAAAATCCACCTCTCTTCTCCACTACCACCAGACCCAAATTCATTTCCAACAGACCACCCCTTTATCCTACTCTCGCTAAAGCTGATGGAGATCTAGATTCCTCCTCTGTAGCCAAACAACCACCTCTTTCTAACAACAATTCAGCCCGTCCTCCTCCCTCTTTCAGCAGTGACGACACCATTTTTGTTGGCCAAGAGAATGTGCCTTTGGAAGGCGTCATCCAATTCGAGAAGCCCAGGTCTTCTTCTTCTTCACGTGTCGACAACTGGGGGTAATTTCGATTTCTTTTTTCAAAATTATTTAGTCCAATCTTTGTTTGAGCTTCTTATCTGAGATTTTCCTTCAATTTTTTTTTTTTTATTTTTTTGGCAGTCGCGTGGCTTTATTTGCTGGTGGAGATGTGTTCGCATTGCTTTTGTTCTCTGCAATTGGGAGATTTAGCCATGGCTACTCTGCTTTGGACTTAGACACATTGCGCACTGCTGACCCTTTTATTGCTGGTATGTATGTACTTTCAATATTTATTTTTATTTATTTTCATTTGTCTGTTTGGTTTATAATTAAAAGAAAGTGAGTGTGGGTTAAAATGAACAGGGTGGTTTTTGGGTGCTTACTTCATTGGAGGTTATGGGATGGATGGCCGTGGGATGAATGGTGTTTCAAAGGCGGTTATTGCTGCTGTTAAATCATGGGCTCTGGGGGTTCCCGTAAGTTTCAGTGTTCCCTGATGTTTCTACTCACATTGAAGAATCTGCATGTCAACAATTTTTCTTAATTATTATTACAATAATATTGGCAAGACTTCACCTATACAATACGTTATTTCAGAATATTTATGTGCTTAAATTGATATCTTGAACTTGGACCCATCAATTTCTGCTTGGCAATATTTGATTTGGAGATCCTGTTTTGTGCTATTGTATTTTCTTTATGGACTCATATTTTCGTTGTCCATATCTCCTTTTAGTAGGATATCTAGTCATATATTGCCATGATGTTTGTGAGTCCATTCATGCCTTGGTGAGCCTTGGTCTAATTATTTTCTTGATTGCAAAACCTTTTGCCTTTTGAGTTTGGATGTTTATTGAAATTGAATTGACAAAATTCTGTTTCATATATTTCATATGTAGCATCCAGCCATTGCTGACAGGTCAGTCATAAACAAAAATGGTGTTAATAGCTCTAAATTCCTTTCATGACATCAAGTTTATCAGATCCCACACTATTATACTTTATTGTGTCTTTCATTTTCCGAATGTATTCAAGATGATAGATGATACATTTAAATCTTCATGCAAATTTCAATGGAGGGATGTACAAACATTACCTTTGGTTAACGTTTTGAAATTGCATTGATTATTTTCATAATGTGTATACTAGTGGATAAGAAAGAGTCGCTTCCTTTGGAAGAGCATGTTCATTTTTTTAAATATTAAAATGCTCTTAATTGTATGGTAGTGAATTTGGTTACATGATGGGTTGTATTCAAATGTGAAAGACTTTGAGTTGAACACCAGGTGCATTTTTTATGATTTTTTGAGCAGCCACTCTGCTTCTAAAATGTGGATGTAGTTATTAAGGGTATTAATTTAGCAATGACTGAAGCATTCTGACCTCTGTACTAAAAAAGTAGATTCAATTTAGCTTCCTCTGTCTTAGCTCGTTAGGAAATAGAAGGCTTCGTTATTACACATATTGAACATCTAATAGAAAACCTGATGCCTGTACAGTGTAGTGTAATTGTGTTTCATGAGGAACCTATATGAGATAGAATTATTTGTAGCAATTCGTGCGGAAGGGAGCAATAGCTTTTCTAATTTGTTCATGCCCCATGTGTGCATTGGGAGCCTACCAGTCTAAAGCTGCTCACTAGAGGTTTGGCTTGTATCATTGATGTTTTGTCATATGGTTACAACTTTTATCCTTGATCACTTGGTATGCTAAATTCTATCAACAGACATCTATTATGTTGCATCTGCTTGTTTTAAGATAAATATTTAAGCTTTTAGAATTTGATGTTCTCTTACTTGTTCATGTAAATGTGCAATCTCTATCAAGCAATATTTTCATGTCCCAACTGAAGTTAGGTCTCAGGTTTATAGGTTTAACTTTCGAGTTTTCTCTGTACATGCCTTGATATTTTTCAATTCAATGCTTTTCATTTCATTGTTCTTTTACATGATATGCGGTTTTAGCAGTCCAAATTGGCTGTAAATAAACTAAGCTCCTTTCTTTCCATCTAATTTCTTGGCAGCTGGGATTAATTATAAGGTCTGTAATATCTGGACATGTTCCACCATATACTTTTATCTTAGTAACAATGGGAAGCACTGCTGTTTTGCTTATTGGATGGAGAGCACTATTATCGAGCTTTCTTCCTAATACGGAAAGTAAGAAGAATGATGTATATCGGCGTGGTAGCCCCTTTGAACTATTTGAGGTATTCAGTTTGAAGTGAAAGTTCTGAAAATAAAAATTGAAGTGATAGGCTTTCAACTGCAAATATACCCGTTATGTGTAAAATTTTACTATTTTTTATTGCAGTAATGATGCTTGCAAATTATTTTATCATGACTTGCATATACTCATTTTACTTCATAAGGGCTAAATTATGAAGATTCTTGTACTTAGAGTTGAGCAATCGGTCGGTTCGGTTCAAACCAAACCGAACTTCTCAAAAACCGAACAAACAAAACCATAATTTTTAGAAATTGAAGCGAACCAAACTGAACCGAAAATTTTCTAGATCAAATTGTAACGATATATTTTGGTTATGTTATTTCGGTTTTTTTAAATAAAATAAATATAAAATTATTAAAAATATATATTTTTAAATAAATAAATAAATATAATATATATATTTCGGTTTGTTCGGTTATTTTGGTTTTCTTAAAAAAAACTGAATCGAACCGAATTAACTAAAATTTAAAAAAAAATTAACCAAACCGAACCGACCGAACTAAGTTCGGTTCGGTTTGATTTTCGGTTTTCTTGGTTTTTTGTTCACCCTTACTTGTACTGTGCTCTTCTGTGGACTTAAGGCCTCTGAAATGGTTCCGTTATCAAATTCTGTTTCTGTCCAAGTTTGGCTTCTGAAGCCATGGATGGAACCCAAGTCCTAATCATTACCTAAGTCTATTTTTTGAAGAGAAGAACCTTACAACTTTCATTCTAGTATGAAACTTGAATAAGTACTTGTACATTTTTGTTGGGTAACTTGGCAAATTTCTATTTTATTTCTCTATATGATGATGTGGCCTCTATAAATATGTTCTGTTTTTTTTTTTCTTGTTGAGTTGAAATATTTGGGTGTGACAACCCAGGGTTCTGCATCAATTATGCATCATGGAGCCTTAATATTTTGTTGGTTATAAGGATGCATATTTCCAATTTCATGTGTCGAAATTCCTTCCTTGGTCTGTCCTGTCCCTTTTATATGCTCATAGGTGCAGTGTGTTCAACAAGACTGAACAAACATATTTTATCTGCTCTCTCTTTTGTTTTTTTTTCCTGAAATTATATATGTGTTCAATTACTTATTTTTCCTTGATAGGTTTATATTGGCTTTTATGCTTCTGCTAATACTTTAAGATGCTCATTACTAATTCCTAATAGATAATTATTTACAAATGGTTGCAGTTGCTCACATCTTTAGTACGGAGATGGTGAATATGATGGCCATTTTTTGTGATGATATTTTCTCTCAAGGTATCAATATTTTCCGTGTTTGACTTCATACTGTTTGTAGTTATCAGCTACCAGTGTAACAGGTAAAAAAAAAAAAATCCTGGATAGATGTTAATTGCATATGATCATTGTGTATAGCATTTCTATGTTTTGCTTAAGCTGTCTGTTAAATGTATTATTTTTGTCTTCTGTTTAATTTTCGGATATAAAATAGATGTTAAGCATTAGTGTAATACATCGTTTAGTTTGGTTTATATCAGACTTTTGTCTAATTTTTGAACTTCCATCTAGTGCCTAAAACATGTTGTTTGGAGAACTGTTGTAACATAGGATGACAAATAATTTCTAATGGAGATATGAAGAAATACTAGTGTTGACTGTTGAGGCATATGTACCAAAGTAGTGAAGGTTGTGTCATTGCTCATGTTTTGGGTTTAAAAAAAATGATGTTTTCAGAATTGCTGTAGCATTTGAGGAGCCTCCTAATGGGAAAAGTTTGCAGCATTTTAGAGAATTTTTGGAAGCTCAGTTATTTATCTCACATTAGTGTATTGACATTATCATGTTTTAAAGTTGTTAAACAATGTCAACTATAAGATAATTTTAAATATGTTCTTATTTCTGCAATGCACTATCAAGGCCTAAAAGAAAGGGAAGTTATTTTCATATTTTTTTCAACTTCACAGTTTTTTTTTTTTTTTGTATCATACGGCACAAAGGGGTTAGATTAAGGGTTGAGCTTTTGGGTGGGCTAATTTAGCCATAGGAAAAATCTGAAGATAATGACAATTTTCTTCTTCTCCATTTATATTTACCATTGAGAATAAATTCCATGATATTTCTTTTCACCTTTTCTGGTGAAAGATGTGTTAAACTTAGGTCAGTATTTTCACTGCCTTCTGGGCCCATAGATATGGAAAACAAAAGCGTAACTGAGACATTGAATAATGTATAAATAAGTTGGAAAAAATGTGAACTACCCCGTTAGGGTAAAAAAGAAGATGTGTTATTTCTGCTGCTGCTGCTGCTGCTGCTGATATCTGGAATGTTTGTCCCATTCTTTCTGTAAAATGATGCATGTGTTGTGTACCTTGCTACCTCAGTATTTGCTTTTCCCTGTTTAACATGCAGTGCAATTCTGGTTAGAAAAAGAGACTGAATTTTGTATCTATTGTTTGTCTTTCCAGAGACTTTGAGAGTAAAATATCTTCCACTACATTCAAATTTACCCCTTTAACTGATGGAGTCTAAATCTACTGTTTTTTTTTTTTCTTCTTTTTTATTTCTTTTTAATTTTAATCAGAAAAAATCACTTGCCTACATGAGCTAGGTGCATTGGAGCTAAAAAAAATTAATTTATTTGGAATTAGGTCTACACTTCTTCTGTGCAATAGGACAAGGAAAATCTGATTTAGATGCCTTTCACTTTGGTCCAAATGCATCCATTTGATGAATGAAAGTGATGCAGGGATGGCAATTGCCATGTCTTACCCAACCCCATAGTTCCTTATGTATTTTATAAATCACATAAAATTTATTTATTTATTTACTTCAAATGCAAATTCCTCTCCATCTCACTTTGTTGCAGTCTCACTTTTAGTCTCAAAGTGAGACAGAATGGATAATGAATTTGTCAAAATTCGTCTGCACCATACTCTTGTGACCATGTTTGCATTGAAATACTATTGTTTTCGTAATTGGGTTGAGTTCTGAACGAACTAGGCAAAGTAAAAGTCTTCTTTCATGATCCAGAGGCCTATTCCATGTCTGGGTTGAGGATTTCCTCAGCTGGGAATGGAAAAATCCTTGTTAGTGACTAGAAAATGCTTCACAAGGTCACCAGACAACTGAACGAGTCGAAGATTTATTTATTTTGGTGTATTGAAAAAACTAAAGATACGAGATCCAACACCTACAGGCAACAAAGACTACGGCCGTCACAACAGGGAGGTGGGATACCCCTACGGCGTCCCATCAGCCAAAAAACAATAACTAGTTTCTTGAATTGAATTTTTTCTAGCCACTATTAGCTTAGCTGATCTTAAGTCATGTTTGACCATCATTTTTTTTTGGTTGATTAGATAGAATTCTTATTTACAAATTAGCTTTCAATGAACACATGTTCAAAGATATTTGCACATTGGACATCGAATCTCAGCCCCATACCTTACACTTTAACCACCTCGTCCGAGGACTCATCCACGACCATCATAAATTGATGGATAATTTTGATCTTCTAAAACCACATCATGTTCGGTGATATTGGAGAAGCTATAAACAAATTATTATTATTATTATCATTATAAAATGGATCAATTTAATCTCAAAAGAAAAAAAAAAAAAAAAAAGGAACATCAAACGTAGGTAAAGAAATTTAATTAATTTAAAACATATTATTACACACTGGACAAGAGAAGGTACTCAAATGGTGAAAATGTGAATTAGGGATGGTATTTGTATTCCTTTTTTGGTGAATAGAAACAAGTTTCCACTTTAGACCCATGAATGCTATAAAAGGTAATTTCCCTACAAGTCTTCTTCTTCCATTGATAAGCAAACAGGCAAGTAAATGGATAAAGGCTTCTGGTTCAGAGGCAAATGCAGCATCCATTACCAAACCTTTAAAAATCTTTCTGAACACTCTCTTGTGATAATATTAGGTTCTTGGTCTAGACTATAGTGTTAAACAAAAAACAGAAGCTAATGCTATAGCTTCTTCTTCTGCTCTACTGCATCAAAAACCCAGTCACACATAGCTGTCTTTTTTATTGAAAGAAAACATTAAACCTTCCTTGAGGAAACAAAGAAGAGAGAGATATAGAGAATCTAAGGTGATTAAGACGTGACAAGTGATCTTAGATTTTGACATTTCATCTCCTGTTTAAGAAAGAAAAATAGAATATATATATATAGAGAGAGAACAAAAAAAAAAGGATATATTACAAATGTTGCATGCAATAGAGCCCTTATTAAATGGAGAGTCAGTGTTAATGTGTTTATAAATCTTGAATTAATAAAGCAAGTTTTTTTCAACAGAGAAAAAAAAGAGAGAACAGTGTTATTGCAGTTGTTATGTCTTTCTTTTATTATTAAGTATATTTATAATACTAATAAAATCATCTTTCTTTCTTCCTATATGTTGACCCTATCTATTACTATGCTATAATTAGGATGAAAGCTAAATTATTGAAATCAAATTAAATTAAAATTAACGATTTCATAATTTATAATTTATTTAATTTAATTTAATTTAAAAAATAAAATAAACTAAAAATTTAATATAATTTATGGTTTGAATATTTTTTTTTTATTTTAAATCATATCAAAGTTATATATACATATTATTTTTTATTATTATTATAATTAAATATATTTAATTTAATTTAATTTTATATACAATCACATATTTTTTTTTTAATCTAATATTAGTTTAAAATTTTAAAAAATGACAATCCATAAAAATTAACTAAAATAAAATCTAATTCTTAATAAAAAAATAGTTTTGGGTTTGTTAATTAATGAAATAAATAAATTTTGGATTATATAATATTAAAATTTTTTAAGTTTTTTTTATTACAGATAATTTATCGATTTTTTTTTTTAATTTATAATAAAATAATAATAATTTATAAATAAATAAAAATATTTGATTTGAAATTGATAAATCGAAAATATTTAGATCGAATTAAATTAAATCGAAATCTTTAATTTAATTATAATAATAATTTAATTTAATTTAAATTTTGTTTTAAAATAAAAATATTTATTTAATTTAATAATATCCCTTTGAATTCATTAAACCGGACCATAGATTTTGTTTGGATTTTGTGTTCTCACGTGAATCTCATAACACTTCTTACTGCATTAAACACACTCTTCTTCCCAGGACCCTGCATGCCTCACAATTAAAACAAGTTGAAAATTAACCCACAAATCTCTACACTTGATCAGTCTTCCCCAGCGATATATGAATTAGTACTTAAAACACTAATTACGCCACATAAATATCTTTATATTAGTAATAAATTGATTATTAAGTTATGATTAGGGCTTGCTTAATTATCATTTTGAAATGTGCTTGTTGAAATGTTGTATAAAAGAGTAAAAGAAAAAGAAAAGAAAAGCACAGAAACATTCTATTGTCCCCTGGGTTTAAAAAAAAATATATAAGATATATGAAAAAATATATATAAAGAAAAGAAAGAAGTGTCAGCCAAACTGACTACTTGGAATGGAGTTTGTCTTCCAGCTCATTAAAATGAACTACTGGGCACGGGCTTCCCATGCAAACTGTTTTCTACTGTTTTTGTCTTTCTTATGGGATTTTTTGTTCTTTCACATCTCTCTTCTCTTTTCTTGCTTGCTTTCTTCTTTCTCTGCAACTTGCAAGGTCCACATCTCTGATTATATTTATGCCTACAATTCAATAGCAGGACAATTTTTGTTTTCTCTATTTTTCTATTTTTCATTTTAAAATTCTCTTTTCATGAAGATAAAGTGGGAGGAAAGTTATATCAGTTAAATCAAATCAAACTGATTAAATTAAATTAAATTTAATAATTTATTTAATTTAAAAAATAACATAAATTAAAAATTTAATATTTTTTAATATTTTTTTTGTATTAAACCAAACTAAAACTATATATATATATATTTTATTTTTTATTATTATTATAATTAAATATATTTGATTTATTTTTATATATAATCATATATTTTTTAATTAATATTAATTTAAAATTTTAAAAAATAACTATCCATGAAAATTAATTAAAGATAAATAAATAAAAATTTAATTTTTGAGAAAAAATTCAAATTTTAAGTATGTTAATTAATGAAATAGAAAAGTTTTGAATTATACAATATTAGTTATTTTTGAAATTTTTTTATTATTAATACTTTATCGGTATTTTTTTTCTAAATTTATAATAAAATAATATAAATTTATATAAAAAAAATCTTTGATTTGAATTCAATAAACCAAATCAAAATTCACGGTTTGAATATAATAATAATTTAGTTTTATTTTAAAATTTTTAAATAATTAATTTAATTTAATAATAATCTTTCAAATTGAACCGATATCATCCCATCTAATATATATTAACATAATTATACATAATAACTCATCATAGATTTATAATTAATGTGTTGATTTTCACAGTCATAGTAGTTTTGCCAACAAGTCTAGTGATAAAGGCAAAAAATGAGATACTGTGAGATCGTAAATTCGACTATCAATTTTGATAGGTTTGATTTTTATTTATATTAAATTTATAATATTTAATGTACTGCCAATTCAATATTTGTACTTGATATTTGTATACATATTATATCACTTGGAAAATAAATAATTAGAATGGTTTTAATTAGTGAGACTAAAACTAATTAACTTGAATAGCAAAAATTCTTATGCAGGGGCAGGAAGCTAGATAAAAATATTGGGTCTTGTACAGAATTAGTGAATTAGTGAGTTAGAGAGCTTAAAAAAAAAAAGTTAAAAAGAAAACTGCATAAGCACTTACCCAACCCCACCACATTTGCTTCTTACTGAAAAAGTTTGGTGAAAATGAAGTGAAATTGAGAGGTAGGAGCCAAATTAAGTTATCTCCCATGGATTGGATTCACTACTCATCATTACTATATTATAATCAAAAGAATCATTTCCCTCTCCAATGTCCATGCACTCATTAACACTCACTCTCTAGTACTCACTTCCCTTTCCCTCCCTTAACATACTCACTCTTCCTTTCAAGTTTTAGACCAAATCATTCACATTTGAATTTCTGTCTCCATGAAAAATATAAAAATAAAAATAAAAATTCATGCACAATCACCATGCAATGCAACTCAAAAATAACCTCACCAATAATAATTTTAATATTTCACATTCAATTTTTGATAAAATATATTTTTTCTATAAGAATTTGATTAAAAATAAATATTAAAGGAAAATAAAGTGACTGAATGTTGTTAATTTTTTTTTCACCAAGATAAGATTTTTTATTAAAAATGGATTAAGGAAATATTATAATTTGCGTATCCAAATAAGAAATTTGAGCAAAAATATATATATATATATATTTTGAATAAAAGAGAAGGGAAAAAAAGAAGCTTTTTCTTTAGAGGGCCATTTGCTCATCATTCCAGGAATATTTCAAGTTTATCACAGACCCACTTACCACTTTTTGTCTGGAAGCTGGTGATCTACCACCTTCAAAAAGCAATTGCAGTTTCTGTTCTTTTTCCATTTATACTACAGTGTTCCCTCCCTAAGCCAACTATTTCTATATATTTATATTTATATTGGAGTTTTTTTTTTTAATTATTTTCAGTAAGACTGGACCAGTGTTTCTGCCTCCACATGTCACCATTCCAATTAACCTCAGTATATATAATTAATAACTATACTTGTGTTTATTAATTAATTAATAAGCGATCTAAATAGAATTTAACTCCAATGTTGTGTTGTACATGCTTTATTTTCAGATTATTGTGTGTCACAATTTTTTTTATTTTATTTTGTTCGTTATTAAATAATGTATGTGGTTTTGATTTAGTATTTTGAAGACTACGTATATAGTTTCATTAAATGCCTTTATAATAGGCAGCCATTACAAATCAGCATGCAGTTTTGATGATTGTTTAGAAACGATACTCACAATATTCTAAGTGCAAAAAAGAAGGAAGATACATCAAATATTCCATAAAAATCTTGTAAAAAAATAAAATTAGAAAATGCTCTTCTTTGTAGTAAAGCAAAACAAGTTGCTGGCTGGGCCACCAAAGAAAAAGAACAAACGTTGCCAGATAATAACAAAATATCCAAATTTTAACCAAAAAGAAAATTCTATTGTATATAATTAATCAATAATTATAACAATAAATAAAAGGAAATAAACAGACAGTACAAAAGATTACAAAACTAGCACTGTAACTTATTAGTAAATAGTAATATACCTTCTCCCTTTTGTTTGTTTGACTATTATTTTGTTTTGTGTGACCTTTGAAATGAAACTGTTAATAATAATTCTGATATATTTGATACTTAGTTATTACTTATAAATAAACAATTCCACCATTATTATAGCAAAAAACAATCGAGAACCAAAATTATCCAGCGACCATAACAAAATCACACAGGCAATAAAGGGCAATAGAGAAGAAGAAGTGAGGTCGTCATAATATATGAAGACCCACATGAATAGTTTTACATTTTTGGAAGTGAACGGCAAGTGATGAGGCTGTGACAAATATATGGTGACAGAATTGTCCGAATAGTAAAGAGTTATTTGAAATGAATATGTGTGAACCAAAATGGAGGAGGAGGAGCAGTATTTAAGTTTGAAAGGAAAAACAAGAGATATAAATTGGATTGCAGAGTGACACAGAAGCAGTGTACTGTATGAAGTGACTGGAGGGGCAGATTTCCTGCCCGTCAAATCTACCATCTACGGCCCTGTCCACTGTAAAAATAAAGCTAAGCTAAACCCTATTGGCTATTCAACACCCACTAGATTCATTTCAGAGTGTATGTCATTTTTATTTACTACTTTATTTTCTGGGTATTAAAGAAGAGAGGATATACTCACATATCCATATCCACATACTTAAGAATGGTTAAAGAAAAGGGTTTTTTGGGTTTTGGAGGGTTAAATTGGATCTGGGTTTTTTGTAGGGTTTAAGGGAGTGGTGGTCTTAGTCTTACTATTGCTCTTTTATTAAACAAAGGGCTTCTTTAAAGGAAAACAAAAAGATAAGGTTAAGAGAGAGAGAGAGAGAGAGAGAGAGAAAAGCAAAAGACGTGGTCTTTCTCATATACACAGATCCCTATGGAATGCAGGGGTGCTACCCAGCATTGCTTGCTCGAGTTCATTCCTTTTGTTTAGTTTAAAGAGACCAGTTTTGTTCTCTTTACTGAGAGAGAATTTTATGGCTGATTTCATTCTGTGAGAGAGTTTTTCTTTCTTTTGTTTTTGGGGTTTAGGAAATTTTTTTTTCTTGCAACGAGTTCTCACTGCTAGACTGCAAAAGAAAAAAAAAAAGCTTTGATATGGAGATTTTTGGGTATGATTAGTTTATTTGGTTGCCAATGATTGAGTTATTGGGTTGCAGCAGGTGAGAGATATACTTGTGAAAGAGAGAGAAAGAGAGAAGATGAAATCTATGAATGATAATAACAATGGAAGCAATAATAATAACTGGTTGGGTTTCTCTCTCTCACCTAACATGAAAATGGAGGTTTCCTCTGATCCCCAACATCATCATAATCATCATCAGTACCTTAACGAAGAATCCCAGACTCCTTGTGTTTCTGCTTCTGCTGTTTCTGTTACAAGTTCTGTTCCGACAAGTTTCTATTTGTCTTCTTGTTACTTCAACACTCCACATGGTATCTGTTATGGAGTTGGAGAAAATGTTGCCTTTCACTCTCCTTTGTCTGTTATGCCTCTTAAGTCTGATGGCTCTCTTTGTATAATGGAAGCTCTAAATAGATCACAACCTGAAGGTTTGGTTTGCTTCTCCTTCCCTTGATATTTGTTTCTTTTAAAAATTTTGATTACTAATTTCATTCTTATTTTGGGGGTTTTTGAAGGAGTAGTGCCAAGTTCATCACCAAAACTAGAAGACTTTCTTGGTGGTGCAACTATGGAAAGTCATCAGTACGGTGGTCATGAAAGGGAGACAATGGCTTTGAGCTTAGACAGCATGTATTACAATCACAACACAGAGCCAGAAACCAACACTAGGCAACATTCTGTTGAGCTTCATGAACTGAACAGGCAACAAGAGCAACATTTTTCAATTCAAACCCATCATCATCCATATTATACTGGAATAGCATGTCATGGAATGTATCAAGCCCCATTAGAGGATGCAACTAAGGTTACCCAAACACAACTTTCTGATTGTAATTCCCAGATCCCTCAATTGGGAGATGATGGTACACCTTGCTTAAAGAACTGGGTTGCTAGACATTATTATTCTACTCATAATAATGCACTTGACCAGCAGATTATTAATAGCAACAGCAGCTTGGTTGATGAAGGAGCTTCTGTGTCGGTTGGTTCTATGGGTTGTGGAGATTTACAATCTTTAAGTTTGTCTATGAGTCCTGGTTCTCAGTCTAGTTGTGTTACAGCTCCAAGACAGATCTCACCAACTAACACTGAATGCATGGCTTTAGAAACAAAGAAAAGGGGACCTTCAAAAGTGGGTCAAAAGCAGCCTGTTCATAGGAAGTCTATTGATACTTTTGGGCAAAGAACTTCGCAGTATAGAGGTGTTACCAGGTAATTATTTACTTTTTTCTTTCATTTGGGTATTTTCATTTTCTTGTATTTACATTTTTAATTTTTTTTAATTTATTATTTTTACCAGACACAGATGGACGGGTAGATATGAAGCCCATCTATGGGATAATAGTTGCAAGAAAGAGGGCCAGACCAGGAAAGGAAGGCAAGGTTGGTCACGCAACCAAAAGAATACAATTATAGTTTATATGTTTTGGAAGTATTGCTTTTTTTTTTTATTATTTATTTTTGAACTGCAACTCCTGGTCCCTCTCTCTCTCTCTCTCTTCATTGCTCCTGACTTGTATTATTTAATTCTTACTTCTCATGTTTTATGCTTCTTGTGGATGCCATTCTCATCAATCTTCAATTTTTCAGTTTATTTGGGTAAGCTTTCTATTTAATTAATGTTTATCAACTCAACATTTCTAATAGTGATGTTAATCTCAGTTTTAATAATCATTACCGTTGAACTCACAGGCGGCTATGATATGGAAGAGAAAGCAGCAAGGGCATATGATCTTGCTGCCCTCAAGTACTGGGGACCATCTACTCATATTAATTTTCCGGTAATATATTTAATTTTAACTATTTCTGAATAGAATAACCATCTTAAATCACTAATTAAATACATTGTTTTTGGTTTTAGCTGGAAAATTACCAGGAAGAGCTTGAAGAGATGAAGAACATGAGCCGACAAGAATATGTGGCGCATTTACGAAGGTAAGGACATGATTTCCAAGTCCGAAATGGTGCTTATAGTCATAATTAATGTGGGTTATTAACTGATTATAGATTAAATTATTTTGTCCTTTGCTTTGCAGAAAAAGTAGTGGGTTCTCTAGAGGGGCCTCAATGTACAGAGGAGTAACAAGGTTGTTATTATTATGATTTATAATTAGTCTATTATTTCACCACTAGCCAATTTTCATAGCAGAAATTTATTTATTCTAAATTTGTACTGTTTTCAAAATTTCCAACATATTATTGTGTTTGCAGACATCACCAGCATGGGAGATGGCAAGCAAGGATAGGCAGAGTTGCAGGAAACAAGGACCTTTATCTTGGGACTTTCAGTAAGTTCTTTTTAAAAAAAAAATAAAAATTATCCCTTATTTTGTTGGCTATATTCTTTTCAATCATTCTCATTCCAAGTTCAAATTTTGTTGGGCTACTGCACATAAAGAACTTTTAAAGGACTCAATTTTTATGACATATCTGCTCACATGTCTCCACTAAAGACTAGTGATATGCTTTTATAAGGCTGATGATGGCTTACTTTGGGACTGCACAATACCATGCCTCTGATTTTCAACTTTTTTTTAAGGCTGTTTTCTCAGTTTAGTTGATAAAGGAGAATCCAAATTTTTTGTAATATAAATTCTTGTTTAGAGACCAAATTTTTGAGTAACTTTAATCTTTTATGCTTAATAATTTGTCCTAAACCGAAATGGAATTGCAGGTACCCAGGAAGAAGCTGCTGAAGCTTATGATATTGCCGCCATCAAATTTCGTGGGGTTAATGCTGTAACTAACTTTGACATAACAAGATATGATGTTGAGAGGATCATGGCTAGTAACACTCTGCTAGCCGGAGAGCTAGCTAGGCGAAATAAAGACACGGAGACCAGAAATGTGGCCATTGAGCATAACCCGTCAACACAGAACAGTTGTGAAACAATACAGATTGAAAATAGCAGTGGCAATGACTCAGATTGGAAAGTGGTTTTATGTCAGACACCACAGCAGCAACAGCAACAGCAACAGACCAATGCTTGCATTGATTCACTTGATCAGAAGTCGTTGAATGTTGGGAATTATCGAAGTTCGTCTTATTCAATGGCAATGCAAGATTTAATTGGTATTGATTCTGTGAACTCGAACCAGCTAGTGGTGGATGAATCAGCCAATAGATTAGGGACTCATTCATCGAATACATCATCGTTAGTTACCAGTTTGAGCAGTTCAAGAGAAGGTAGCCCTGATAAAACTGGAAGTACAATGTTGTTTGCTAAGCCTCCATTAGCATCAAAGTTCATTAGTCCATCAAGTGGTGTTGGTGTTGCTCCTTGGTTCCAATCAGCAGCAGCCCAGCTAAGGCCATCTACAATTTCTCTGTCTCACTTGCCAGTTTTTGCTGCTTGGAATGATACCTAAAAGGCCTTCCTTTGTCTTGTCAAAACATTTGTTAATGTTTTTTTTTTTTGTTCATGGACAAGAAAAGAAAAAAAAAAATTGGAGGGGGTGGGAAGAAGGGACCGAGTAGGTTTTTTAATTATGTTTATCTTTTTAGGTTGTTAGTGGAGAAAAATTAGGGGGATTAATGAAATTAAAGACAAGGGTGGGGGCCAATTATCTTTATGTAACGAACTTTTGTGAAATATGGAACACCTTTTAGCTCATATTGGAATGAAGATTTTGCAAATTGGAGGGAAGGCATTAAGAGTGGTCTAATGATCAAGTTCAGTGGAATTATTATTGAATCTTTTTAATTTTTTCAACTTTTTTAGGTGCTACTAAGTACGTAACCAGCTCATGAATGTTTCCCAATAATGCAAAAGTTTGTCACTTTGACCCAAAAAAAAAAAAAAAAAAAATCTTTCATATTCCCTCGATCTGTTCCTCAATTTGCATTACACCATCATTACAATTCCTCTTTTTTCTTATCTGAGCTTTCCTCAAAGGCAACGAGACATTCCCACTTAATCAATTCATAAAAGGTACTTGTGGTGGGAGAGATTCTTGATTTTGATTCATATTTAAAGATTTCTCAAGTCATGATTAGTTAGCACTGTCTCTTATATAATAATATTTGTTTATGTCAAGTGGTTATGGTTAAAAAAATTCATTTAGCTTTTTGTTATTCTTAGTTGATGTGAGCTAATAAAAGAGAAATTGCAAGTAAAAGGGATTCCATGTCCTTGTGTGAGTTATCATCATAAATTGAGATTGGCCATTGGGATTCCCCTCGTGTGAACACTGCATGTGTGGAAGGCTAATTGATTTCAGTCTTCAACATTGTAATAATACTTTGCGACTTATTTCATTGCATGACAACGAGGATTTGATGCCGCAAAACCTGGCAATTGAATCTCTAAATTTCAAATTAGTACTCACTTTTATCCTTTAAACTAAAGAATTTCGTATCAGAAGCAATGAATTTCTTATCTGTCCAATAACTTGAGAAATTATATAATATAATGGTGATTTCAATTAGTCATTGAATCACTTAATAAAAATTACTGTTATATTATATAATTTTTTAAGTATTGATATTGATAACTTACTTTTTATTATCAATTTTTTAAATGTTTTAAAAGCCTTATTTTAAATAAAATTTTTTTAAAAAATAATTATTTCATATAAATATAATTAAATAAAAATAAAAATAAATTAAATAAAAAAATATAAATTTTTAAAAAATTGTATTTAATTATAGTTATTACTGGCATAAGTGTCATTATCAATTTTGTTTATGTGACTTTTTTTTTTCCTCTTTACCTTTAAATTTACGAGAACAGGTAAAACCACAACTATATGTGGGTTATGCAATTTTATTTTTATTTTTTTTAAAGGGTAGTGAAGCACTTCATGTATTAGATATTACAAGATAAAGCCTATCATTATAAAAAAAAAAAAAAAAATTAATATTTTGTAAGTAAATGCTCTACAGATTGTAATCACCGAAAATCAGTACCTTTCAAGATAAAAAGGCCAAAATGCTCGGAGAAAAACAAAAAAAAAAACAACCTTTGATTGGACTTTGAAAGAGGCATTTATATTTTTTATATTATATAAAAGGAAATCCAAACACTTCCAACTAACCATAAAATGGCAAACAAATAAAAAGGTCCACAATGGACCTATTGATTGCAAAAAAGATTAGAAAGAATATAAAATTTCTTCAATCCTCTTTAATTTTAGTCAAAAACTATAATTACAAATATGCTTGTTGTTGACAGGTTGTTGTTGGATTGCCAAAATAAAGTTCGTGCATTAATACAACATTGGAAAGGTAACGTTCTAATGCACACGAGCTAGCTATGAGATTGTTGCTTCTAATAATTTCAAACATTTAATCATGAAAATTAATGTCCTTATAAGGTAATAATAGTATGAATATTATTTATAAAATAATTACTTAATGCACGACAAAAATTCAAGAATTGCAAATTAATCATGATTAAACAGTAACATTTTATTATGGTGCATTTTTAATTTTAAAAATTTAACTTATGAATTTTTATTTAAATAATATCTGATATCATCTTTAAATTTAGATTTTAATTATAACTAAATTTATAAAGAAATAAATATAATATAACGAGAATTAACTCAAAATATTACTGGATATAATGATAGTAAAAAATTAAATATTTATAAAAAAAAAAAAATTAAATAACTAAAATAGAAGTTAGTTCATTTATTTTCTAAGAAAGAAAGTAATTTCATTAATAAAGAGTTACTATTATTTTTTCTTTTTGTGCTAAAAAAATGGATAATAATTATAAAAACATAATACAATTTAGGAAATCCCTTGGCCCAAAAAAAGAAAATGAAGATGGCATTCAAATTTTAAGGGGGGAAAGGCCATGAAAGTTTATGCATGTGTAAACAAAATGACACAAAAATGGTTAAAATGGTCCCAAAATGTGAAAGGGTCCCCCATGGGTAGAGCAAACTGGTGACTGAAGGTTAAAACCAAACGCAGATGTTTATATATATATATAGATATATTATGTTCAATACTTTGATAGAGAAATGAGATATGGATGTTTGTATTGGGGAGTCTGTTTCTTCTTGGGAGACCTCTGCTATTGTGGCTTTTCTTTCAACCTCATCTGTATTTTTAATATAAGGAAGAAAAAAAAACATGTTAGATATTTATATTTTTTTTTTCTTTTTAATATGTGATAAGTTTCACAAAATGACAAATGAAATTAGTTCTCCCCGTACATGCCTATCAATGATCCATACCTAACATTATTGATTTTTTTTTTTAGTTTTCAAAAATAAAATTTAATGTTTGTGAGATTTGAATTTTGATATTCATTTTTAAAATTGATTCGCTGAAAATAATGAATCTCTATATAAATTTTTTATTTTTCAGTTTAGATTCGAGTCTTAATTAATAAAACTCCAACTAAGAAAACCTGGTTTTAACACAGAAATAAACTAATGAACTGTCCGATTAAGTTTTTAAATATCCAATAAAAATCCATTGGTGGAGTGGTGGATATATATAACATAGAGACTAGGGGCATGGCCGGTGATAATTGCCAAGCAAGAGAATAGATATGCCATATCCATTATGGCCCATAACTCTTCAAAAGTCTTCAAAACAAGAAACGTGACTTTTCATTTTTGTACTGCATATATATATATATATATATAACTCATTTGACATTACCATTAAGATATTTGAAGAAAAGTATTATAGAATTTTAAAACAATAGTTTGAACTATAGATAATTTTATAAAATTAAAAAAATGGGGTATAAATGGTTATTTTTTCAAATATAAATATAATATTGGTTAAATAATTATTTATTAAATTCTTGTTATAATAATATGAAATTTTAAAATTTTCAATAATATTCAATAATAATATTCCTCAAAAAAAATTTTCAATAATATTATAAATTATAAGATTATCAATTAGAATGATAATATTTATAAATAGATTGTGAAAATTATTAGATAAAATATCAATGTTTTTACTTTTTAATAAATATAAAATTAAAAAAAAAAAATTAAGAGTTTCACTAAATATGAGAAAGACGGAGTTATTACTTGGCCAAAAGGGTCATGATAATCAGGACTTGCTGATTCAACAATCATATATGTATTAAATATTAAAAAAAAAATTATAAAAAACCATATACAATTGTTCCTTCTAAAAATTTACAATTGACTCTCTTAAAAATTTAGAATTGGGTCTGACTGATTCCAGCCCTGTCCAACTAGTAATAGTAATTAAAACAAAGGGTCATCTGGCATATTGTTTTAATGATCAATTCAAGCTGGACTTATTTGATTGAATCTTTCATGAGAACTATTGGCTTAAGTGTATGATCCGAAGGTATGTATTTACATGGGAGTTTTTCTTATTTAATTAATTTGGACTTGGATTGAAATTTTTTTTACCAAGGGGTATTTTGGGCAAGTAATTTTTAACAAGTTTAATTGGGTATACCTTCTAAAAGATTTCATTCAGTGGATGATTGAATTGAATCCATCTTACGGTCTAAAATACTCCAGGTATTTTGGGTAACAAAGAACGAGTCCTAGAAACGTAGGGGGTTTAGGGTAATTGTCAGGTCTTTAGTGGCATAGAAAATAGGACCAGGGGCGATTAGACCTATCAACGTCCCATATCTAACTAAGAATCTCATGGCCCACGTCTTGTTGACTTTTGGGATCTCTCTCTCTCTCATTTTTATTTTTTAATTACACTTTCAAAGAGGTAGTTCCACGAGGGATTTTTTACGCCGTCACTGTTACTGTTTTAGCCGTAACCGCCGTTGCGTGAGTGTGTCGGTGCCTTTTTTCATCGTAGAGTATAGACCAGGAAAGAGGGTGGCTTAGAATCATTCCTACTATGTACTCTCAACAAAATTTAAAAAAAAAAAAAAAAGGGAAAAAAATGTAATTACTGAGGTAAAAAGTAACTGATTAGCATTTACCCCATTTTGTCTTGTTGATCTTCCCTTCTCTTTTAAGGGTGCGAAAGTAGAAGTATCCGAGTTCGATATTATTTTTTATTTTTTTTATGAATTATTTTTATATCACAAATAATATTATTTTAAATTATAAATATTATAAGATTAATTTTTTGAATGGGTTTCATTGGCTGAATTTAACTCAAAGAAATTTGATATTTAAATACGAAATCTCTTATTATAAATTATTTTTTTCAAAAATTCAATAAATTTTTATTTTACTAAACCAATTATTTGAATTAAAAATTCAAATATTATTAATTATAAAAATTATCACAAATTTAATAAATATGTTAAAAGAGAAGGGTACACTTATTGTATAATCTGCATATTATTTTGACATATTGAACTTACAATTAATAAAAATAATAATAATGATAAAGAGGGAAGAAAAATTTTAAAATTGTATTATTGGGGGTTAAATTATTGTAACAAGGGACGGATCTATTAGTTAAGGTGTAGGTGTCAACTGCCCAGTTAATTTTCTTTTTTTAATTTAGTAATTAATTTCTACTTACCTGACTAAATTGTTCTCTTTTGCCCCTGTAAGATAGCAAACACACCTCTATTAAGTTTCATTTTAAAACTTCTTTAATTATGTTTAAAATTACGATAAAATATAATTATTAATTGTTATGCTTTTAATTAGGAACAAATGAAAATTTTGATATTTCTTTTTTTCTTTTTTTTTTAAATTTTATGAATTTTTTTAAGCATTAAAAAAAAATCGATTATAAATCTATTATTTTAAATAATATATATTTATTATTAGATTACATCTCGATATATAATTTTTTAATTATTTGACTATATTAAAAAAAATATGTTTATTAATTTAAAAAATTATACGATAATTTCAATATATGAAAATGAGTATGAGAATAATTATATTTTTTTTAAAATTAAAATTATATATATTATATTTCTTGTTCAATTAGGTAAGCATGTGATATTATTTACTTAAATATATTATATAAGTTATGTGCATATGTATTGTCCCGCTAATAAATTTTTCTGAATTCGCCATTAATTATAACCATAAAAACAAATTAGCAGGCAAAAGGGGAAATAAATAGTTGAATGGGCACCATTAACTGAGGACAGAAGGCATGGCACAGGATTATATTATGTTTTAGTAGGCCATCTTCATGGGCTGTTGTCTAGTGTGTAGGCCAATTTCATTAAACCATTTTGTTCAGCTTTTGGGACCGCTACATTCATTATTGGGTTTTATGATTTATCTACTTAACAATGGTACGACGCATGCACTCGCAGGTTTAGCATAGTATTTATTAAATAAGTGCATATTTTGATTTAAATATAAATTCTGAACATTATTACAATATGGTGTCAGAATTTAAATTTCAAATATATGGATATTCCTATTTATTCAAGTTTTTAAAGAAAAATTTACTTTCATAAAAATAAATTTACTTATTGGTATATCATTATAATATGTATGTTATTTTAATGTGGCATTCTAAGTCAAAGGTAATAGGAGCTCATAGGAAATATGGTGGACACATACCTAAGGTAAACATTCTGAATATATTCTATCTAATCTCAATACTTGTATATTATCTCTGTAAAATCATAAATTGACTTTGTCATCAGAATGAGTTTCACAATTAATTGCTTTTTAATGTGTGTATGTGACGAATTGTACATAATGAAATATAATATGATATAACAAATGCATGCAGTTTATTGTATTTTAATGTTACACATATTCTTGGTATAAATAAAAAGAAAAAAAAATCAATTATAAACAAATCTTAAGCTGATATTGAGATTAAATCATTGACGTGTATGTATGAATGTAAGATGTATCTGAAAAATAAGAAGTGGAATGTTTCCTGTGATGGAAGAATACAAAATAATGTTTCTTGCCGGAGAATAAATTTGAATTTTATATTTGAGAATCAAGTTATTTTCTTAAAAATAATTTATAGCAAATTATCGAGATTCATTTAAGATAAATCATTTTTCTAAAAATATTTTATCAAGACACTTCTTTATTATATTAATTCCCGAATATTTAAATATTTTTATTCTTCACTCCAATCTAACTTCATTAGATAAAAAATTACAAGAATCCCTAATAAAAACTCATTAGATAAAGAGTGCGTCATGATCAACACTCAAAACTCACAATACATAAGTCCTTAGGGTAATAAGACTGGTTAAATTGTCTGATCTTAATACCCAATTAAAATGCAACTATTAATAAGGCAAATGGCGCAACAAGGAGCTTGACATTACAGAACCTGATCTACCCTATATTGGCTAAGCCTTAGAATGAAATACTTGTGAAGCAACCAACTTTCTTTCCAGCTTTCATATTTAATATGAGATAAATATTCTCATTTGCCACTATTTTTAACTTTATTTTATAATTTTTTATTTCTTTTTTTCATTAAAATATTTATTTAAGATATATCATTTTTTTGGTTGACAAGTAAAATAATTAAGCTATTAATTTAATCATCATATTGGCATTGTTAAGTTTAAATTTGACACTTTAATGTTTGATATTTGGTAAACATATTTAAAATATTGTCTCAAACCCAAACAAAATTTTGAAGACTTTTGGATCATCATTTCTCAAATTGAACCAATTGGATAGGGTCACAAGTATATATGGTGGCCCTATAACAATAACATTATTGAATATGTTACACCATCTACTTTTGTAGAGTCAGATTAATGTTTCTCAATAATGTAAAAGTGGCTATCAATAATGAGCTTTTTAATATTTAGTGGTACTGAACTAATTTATAGAATTATGAGATTTTAAATTTAAGTTTTAGTTAAAATTAAATTTATCAAAATAAAATTGTAAAAGTGTACAACTTGCTTTGAGCTCTAAAGTTCGGTCAGTCAATCCTATATATTATTATATTTTCCCTGCCAAAATTTCTATTATAATATATAAATTTGAATATATATAGTCCAAATTTTTTTGAGTTGAGATATTAATTGTTTAAAATGTATACTCACCAGAGTTCCAGCACTTTCAAAAACATGATCATGTTTTTCTTTGTATACCTATCCGACTAGAAATTAATAGGTTTGATAATTCCACTTTATATTTGGATTTAAGTAAAAAAAAAAAAAAAAGTAGTGAAAAATATAGTAAATAATTAATTTTTTTTTCTTTTTTTCTTTTTTCTTTTGTTTTTTAAAGCCATTATGCATGTTTGAATTTTTTTTTTTTAACTTTGTAAAGGAAAGAATTTAAATTTATTGTGCAAGAAAATATATATTTATCATTATATATATATATATATATAAATAAACTTAACTTTTTTTTATTAAAAAAGAATTAGAATTGGGAGATTCTTTTATAGAGTAGAATTTCATTATAAATTGATTTACTTATTTTGGAAGCAATTTAGAGATTGATAATCTTTTGCTAGAGAATCTTTCACCGAATATCTTTAATTTTATATTTCATGATATTTGTGAAAAAATTTTATGTGAGAACTTATCCTATATAATTTTATTTCTTTCCTTTTTTAAAAAAAAAATAAATGGTTTTTTAAATTCAATTAATACAAACAAATTACAAATGTTGGACAGTTGGACATTAAAGTCATGTCTAACAGGTAGAGCTGCCTCGCACGTTTATACAGGACCTTTTTCTCTTGTTTCAGTATCTTGTTAAGAATATCTAAATTTTATTTTGGATTAATTTGATTGTACTCTAATTCAAATTTATAATATCATATTATTCAATGCAGGGTACTAAAGTCTAAATTGACAGCATATCATATGACCAAACACTAGTTAGCACTATAGAGAGTCCCCTAGGGGAATCATTATAAATTTATAATTTATATAAAAAATTCCGAGTTGGAATCATAAGTTAAATGAAAGAAATTTATAAGAAAAAAAAAGCTCTTATGATGTATATACTCATATTGTGATGTTTTGGATAATTTTATTGTTGGTGTTGGAGAGTCGGGGATTTATTTTATAGACTTAGTACGAGAATACATTCGTGGGCTTGATATTAAATTTCAATCCAAAATTTTAAGACATTAAATTTATACATTTTTCTAATTTATATATTTCCATCAAATCCATTTTTTTTTAATATGAAATTCTCACTCACATTTGAAATTTTAAAACATATTAAAAATTATATACAAGTGTTAATCACAAAAATACATAGATAATTAATATGGAGAAAAAAATGTGTAATTTTATCAATCTTTTAATTCCACTACCCATGCTTTATTAATTATTGTAGTAAGATCATGCATACTGCATACACCAAAGCTAGCCGTGATAACATTTAACCATAGATTGTGACAAATCAGATTTGGTGGTTTCTCAATAGAGTCTTTCGGTGGTCGGTTAAGAGATCAACCCATGAAACTAGAGGAAAAAAAACCTTATAAGTAGAATAAAATCGACTAGCTAATTGCTAATACCTTAAGGTACGTAAAAGTAAACATGTGAGTAACTTCTGCATATATTATATACAAGAAAGAATTTATCATCAATGTTGCACAATTAGTCATCGTATTGATTGATAAAAAAATTGTACATCTTATTAATAATCATAAAATCAATAAATACCTTAATCCAAATGATAAGGATAACAATTATCTACATCTAAAAGTCCTACTCTATCATATAATATTAGAGTTTATCTTCTTGTTAGTTAAAAACCATATTTTGTTATACAGCAGCTAAGATAAATACCAATTATTTTATGATTCGAAACTAACTCTTGCAGATAGTGATTCAATGTCGAATCTTATTTTATACAGAAATATTATAAATGGGTTGCAATATTTGTCTTTAACTAGATCGGAGGTCTCCTATGTAGTCAATAAGATTTCGTAATATATGCATAGTCCTATAAAAAAATAATGGTCTGCAGTCAAACGAAATATTCGTTATCTTCGAGCTACAAGTTCACATTGATTATTCTTTAAACCAAGCATCTTTACCAAATAATAATGTTGAGGTTTTGAAATAAAAAAAAATCTAAATATAAACCCCACACAAGTCGTGGATATGAACATTATTTGATAATTTGTTGTTGATTTATACTTTGCTCTGTTGATTTGTTTTGTATATTTGATTTTGATGTAAATATCAGTGAATATTGAGTTTTATTATTGGCAAAATAATAATAATAAAATTATTTTTGTTATTATTATTATTATTAGCTGGCTAGTGGAATTTAAAAGATTGTGGAAATATGCCCTACAGATTGCAATCACCGAAAATCAGTAGTTTTCAAGAAAATGAGAAAAAACTGTGGCAAGAAAATAAAAACAACATTGACAAGACAATGAAAAGGAAAGAAGCTCGTATAAAGCGAAACACTACAACAAGGCAACAACTACAAAAAATGCTTGAAAAAAGAAAATATCAGCATCACACACACATGGTGAACGATTGATAGTCAAAAAGATTGTAACTCAATTCTCATCATTAATAAAAATATTGCAAAATAATTGTATGCATAGCTATTTCTAATTTTTAACAAAACAAAAACAAAAAAAAAAAAAATCAACTCAAGACAGAATTTCTTCCAAGTTCTTTCATTTAATATAATTTAGTCAAAGATTATGATTATATTTGGTGAAACATAGTTCGTGTAGGACAGGATTGGAATAATTTGGCTCTCCCTTAATTGGCATTTTCTACTTTTTACAGGTTCACTATTTATATTAGAATACATATATAACACAATTCTAAGTATCTATATAATAAAAATTGACTTAAAGAATTATCTTGAAAATTTTTCGTTAACTTAACTCCCTTAAAAATTAAATTTATACGGAGGTATCTCAACAAAAAAAAAATTATGTCATTATAGTTTTATAAATTCTGATTAAAATCTATACAGATCAAAATATATAATGTCTTTTTAATGGCGTTTACTAATTTTTCTTGTTTTGCTGCTTATTATATAACAGATCTATGTTCATTATGCAATAAATAAATTCCATGCATACTGTTTGTATATATGATTGTACAAATTATATAATATTAAATAGACCACAGTTGCTATCACTTTAAATAGTTAAGATTTGATATCTCTAAGTATAATTTTGAGTTTAAATATTATAAATAATTAAAATATACAGTAAAGAACTTTATTTTTTATGAATTTATTTGGCTCGAATTCGAATTAAACCTACTGAATAATTTAAAAAAAATAAATAGATACGGTTTATAAAATATTTCTACGATTCTATAGCCACCCAATAAAATTTGCCCTATATTTTTTGAAAAAATGAAAAAGAATCTAGCTTAATTCAACACAAAATGGAGAAAACGAATGAACCTAAGCGCTCTGAGTATATATATATATATAGAGAGAGAGAGAGAGAGAGAGTTAAAAATGGTCCCAATGTTTAGGACCCTGCAATGAATGTATTGTCGAACACTTGATAGAGACGTATGTTTGTACACAAGGGAGTCTGTTTCTTCTCGGGAGACCTCAAGGTGTTTTAAGGCTTTTTCTCCAGCAAGATATTTGTCTTCATAATTAATAAGGACCATATAAATATAATAATTAAATCTCTCAATTAGAATTTATTTATTTTTTAAAATTTTAGACTAAAATAATTTGATTTTGAATTCTTATGTGCGTTTGTGATATAAATAATGATATAATTTGAGAATTTATTAAAGACTTTTTTTTTTCTTTTTTTTTTTCATCTTCTCTATCTTGTTCTTTTCAATAATGGAAAGACAACCATGATTATCAATCAATGATTGTCCTTTCCTTAATTTTCTCAATTAATATAATTAATTTAAGAAAGAGATGACTGGCTTCTGGGTTAGGTATTCCTTTGAAGCCAAGCATGGAACCCAATGGGAGATCCTTTTGTAATGGTCCTCTGTTACTGCTTGCTGACCTACACCATACTAATTTACTTGAATACTGCTCTTAGTAGTACAATCTTAATATATGTTCGTTTTCATTTTTGTTTTTCTTATCGGAAAAAAGGTTCATTAATATTAATTACGGTGCCAAAATTACAACTGCTGGGTAGTTTAGTGACCCAAACTGTTCCGTTCTCAGAATCTCAGCAGAACATAATGGAAATATACACCATAGAAAAAAAAAAAAAAAAGCAAGCCCATTGGGAACTATTCTGCGCAAGCAAGCCACGCAAAGACTCCACATTTGGTGAAATTATTCTGGTCCTTATTTTTTTTTGGAAACTAAACAGGTATTGTCCATGGAAAGCTCCAAGCTTTTGCAAAAGGATTTCACCATGAAGTTTCCTTTCAGAAAAAATCTTCCAATTAAATTGTCACTAAGGCAAGCTTTTGGAGTTTCGAATTCGATACTAGAGGATAATTGCGACTACACAGAGATCTGCACCATCTTAGATTCCACACCCAATTGAATCCATTCCATATACGCAATCAGAAACAGTGTCATTCAGCCAAAATACCCATAGACGCTTTTACTTTCAAGCCATTTTTTAACGACTCACTTCTTTGGCACGGCATTGAGGCAACGCACGTTCCAGAAGAAAATATTTATCAAGAAGGGGCCGAACACTTGGCCTTAGACTGAAGGACAGCCTAATTTTCCTTTTCCCCCAATTCAATATTTCTGAGCTGATCAATGATGATTTGGTTATCTCCATCAAAAGAAAGCCCAAATTTTGTGCCAAGAGCCCAGGTGTATTTTGTTTTCTTGGTCCACTGTATTATTTACATTTTTGTACAATTTTTTAAACAGATGTTCAGAATTTTAATACGAGCATTATTATTTTCATAATTTATATTGTTATTATCACGACCTAATAAATATATTTTATCTCATTAATTAATTATGATAAAAGCAATATGAGATGTAGAAATAGCAATACTAATTTAATATATATACATATATATATTCTTCTTCACCTCCTAAATTTAGGTCTTAGTAGACATGCTCACTATGAAGAAAATTGCACCTTTGAAATTTTAATATTTTTCAAATCTAATGTCAAGTGCACCTTAATATGTACACCAAAATATAATAAAATATATATATATATATATATATATATATATATATATATATATATATATATATATATATATATATATATATATGATTTGGATTAAAAATAGAATTAAAAATTTAAATTTAAAGAACCACATATAATTAAGCTAAACTAATATGAATTTCATTAAATTAATTTTGAATAAAGAGATTTCAATTGATTAATTCCATTGATGAGTTAGAATAATTTCACATAGATTTCATTAAATTAATTTTAAAATTTGAAAAGATACAAATTTTATATAGCCCATATTTTATAATGCTCATTAGTTAATAGTTATTAACTCAAAAGTATTCAAATAAAAATAATATGAGGTTAACTTAATTTCTTTCTGAACTTCATAAAAGAAGAAAATTGGAGAGGTCAATTAAAAATTTAAGGGGAGGCCACTACCTGAATTATTAATATTTTCAAGCTTTGGAGACAGTGGCCCCTCCCACCAATACCCATAGTTCGGCCCCTGGCTCCATAGTAGTCCTAGATTCTATTCATCATACTCAATGTATATAATATATTTTATATATATAGTATGGATTTATAGTATTTAGTTTTAGTCCAAATACCAAATAACTAAACTTCAAGGGCCCATTGGACTGTATTTGTAATTGTCTCTTCTGTTGAGCTGACAAAAACTTCAACTTCAGGTTGTTTGGGCTTATGATTGAAGATCAGTTTCGTTTTCATTTTCAGTATTTTAAAAAACCAGGGCCCTGGTTAGTTCTTGATTGGGCTTAACCAGCCACTTTTAGCTCAGCCACCAGCTTGGGATAGACCTTCTTGGCAAAACGAACTTAGGCTTGGATTTGGGACTTGGGTCTTTCCAAATATACTGGGCCACCGAATCTATCCTCTTCGTGGTTGGGCTGGTTTTGATATCAGGTTTATAATAGTTTAATTGGACCGGTGCGAAAAACCTTCAAGTTTTGAATATGAACTATTTAAAATGTTTTTTTAGTATTTGTAGAATTAGAGATTTGTGCAAGTGATTAACAATTATCCTAAACAAAAATTACTCACCATAATCCAATTCTACATTGCCCTGATATTACAAAGACCAATTATTAAGTTTTGTCCATTGATTTAAAAATGCATAGTTAATTTTAAGTTTTATTTGGAGAGGGCTAACAATTCATTTTTCAAATTAAAAATCATAGAATTATAGGAATAATATGGTTCATATTCTTAAATAATTTATACTGTCTCATCACTTTTTAACGTTATTGAGCTCTTCTTTCAAGAAATTCTGATGTACCAAAAACATAGTTATTTGGACAATTATGCAAAGAAAGACTATGAAACATATATTGTAGTACATGAACAGGAAATGTACAGGAATCTATTTGTATATATTAGAAAGTACCTTCAATACTACAATTGAGAATTGCAGAAACTTCTTTATGTGGTAAAATCAATTGCTGAAAACTGAAAATGATTGTTTATTTTGAGCGGCATCGTGGGTTTGATGTGTATCTATATATATATAAGAGCAAAGCAAGCATCATTATTTTCAGTTTCCTGAACAGCAGCCTTTCTCCTTTTTATACTTCTAAAGTAAATTGAAACTATACTATGATTACTTCTCTTCTGCGCATGCTTCTATTAAGTCTCATTGGAGGACATGTTTTTTCAGAGATTCCTTCTTTCTTTATTTGTAATTTCATTTTTCTGTCTTAACAAATCTTATAATTAAGTCCTTAACAGGATGGAGATGATAATCTCCCCTAAAAATTTTTTAAATCATTATAAATATTTTTAAAAACTGATTTTCATCCTATAAATTTTATAATTTTTTTTATATCGATTTAAAATTAACTCTTCATTATGGGATTCACTCATTTTACTAATCATCCACTTTATTGTTTATATTTATACGAAGAAAATATATTAAAATATTATGCGGTTTCCCACTTATTTTAAATAGAGTTGTAGTTTTTTCATGACACTATAATATCTTAAATTTAGAGATCATATGACACATTAGTATTTCTATATATAATATCGTCAAAATTATTATTGTGAAAATTAAAAATTATTAATATTTTTTTATGTGTGCACACATGTTGTATAACATAAAAATTTAAAAAATAAAAACGCAAAGGAAATGCTCGTTACCAATTTGTAATAAACGTTACCTACTCGAGATGAAATTAAAACTTCTTATACATAACCCCCACCTCTTCGATGCACTACCTCTAAATTTCGCTGAACCCTTTTTTGCAAGAAGTAGCGAATGAGGCAGAGATCTTGCAGTAATAGAGATGAAGACGGGGGCTTTTTGGTGGTGATGTTGATGGTCCATTTGATGGAGTTGGTGGAAGTTGTGGTATTGACAAGGGGTTGAATCTTGTAGATTTCTTAATCCAAATAATCTCACCCATCAAAATCTCAAATCGCATCCTTAAACGCATTCCAATTTCATTTCTAAATATTATCATCTGATATAGATTTACAATACTTGAAATTTATAGGTTAATTTGACTATGCAAAATGGTCAAAATCAAATAAATAGGCAATTGATAATATTTAGTTATGAGTTTAACTTGATTTTAGTCCAATGAAAAACGTCGTAATAATTTAGACTCATCGTCTCTGAGAATGACCGACGTTGTTTTTTGACCAAATTTTTTCATTTAATCATTTGTTTTGACAACTTAAGGTTCTTATTATTTTTTTTAACTTTTATTTTTTTATTTATTTTTAATAGAAAACTTATTTTTAGACGTCATTTAAAACATTATCATATTATATTTTATTTTCTTATTTATGTAAATCTAATAATTCATTTCTTTTTTCAAATAAATTACTATATTATATTTTTAAAATTTTTGACAGTTATTTCTTATAAATATTCTGTAAATTTTAGAGTTTAAAGGAAATTAGATTTTGAACATAACTTATCTTTTTTTTTTTAATTATTTCAAATTTCAATATTTTTTGAACCAATAATTTTTATTGTCTACGAATTTGATATTTAATCTCAAATCAATAAAATCTTACAAGGCTTCCGCATCACCTTCTACCCTTCAATTATGGTTCTCCATTGGCTTGCAGCTGTCTCTACCCTCTTTGTTATCTATGTATAGAAATTTGTCAATAAACTGACCTCGCATGTTTCTTTATGAGAAAGTAAGCAAATACAAAACAGAGCAATTATATAATATAGATATACCTCCTTTGCAAAAAGGTTAGCTGATGAGTTATATTTGTTGCCTGGTTGTTGATGGTGGGATTTGCACTTCAACCAATAGCATACTTCTCCTAGTGAGTTTAGTCATTGTTTGTCACATTAAGTAGCCATGTCTGCATCTACATTTTTCATTATTCAAAATCTTGTAAGTTGTGTTGAAAATAGACTTTTAATAATTGATTGAAGAATATCCCTAATCAAGTTCAATTGAACGGTAAGAATCCCAATTTCATCTCAGAGTGAGTAGTTTTAAATTGGAATCAATATTTTCGATATATTTTTATTTTTTTAATTTTTATATTATATGATATATGAGCTTCATTTAAAAAAATAATTAATTTTATTATCAATCATTTTGATGGCATTAAATAAATTGATATTAATATATCAAACAGTATTAAACTCAAAATATTAAAGTGTCAAAAAAATAAAAAAAAGTCTCCATTTAAAATAAATGTGAAACCATGTGATATTTTAATATAAATTTCCTTATTTACTTTATGAGTTGGAGTGTGTTTTTTTAGTATCTTTTTAATTATAATAACCCATTAATATAATAATACTTGTAACTTTTTGTAAAGAAGAGAATGGGAGAAAAGAAAAGGAAAGGGTTCTTTAAAAGTATAAATCCCAAAAGAGTAGCACTAAGCATGGGCTGTGTGTTTGTGTTAACTTTGTAAAGCCTAATAAGTGATGATTTGTATTATAAGAAAATTGGGGTGAGGCAAAAATCTCGTGAGATTCTTTCGCTTAGCTTAGGTATCAACCCATCATTGCTAGTTAGGCAGGACCACTTCTTGTGGACCAGTGGCTAATAGGCCCACCTATAGGTTGACACGTGTACACGCGTGATTGTTGTGGGGTCTTCTTTGATTGAGGTTTGTTTGTTGGTATAAGATTTTTTTATTGATGAACCGTCTCAGTTACAAAATCAAATTATTATTATTTTGCTTAACATGAGGATCTAACTAAACATGCTTTTGTTAATTTGGCCACCAAATTTGGTGCTTCTTCTGTTTGGCTTATTATTTTCCATTGAAATTTCAACCCCTTAATCATTATTACTGGATCAAATTATCAAATGAATCTCATCATAATACAGCCAAATTCTGACATATAGATATATGCATACATGTATAAGTTTATATTGCATTGTAATTGTGGAATTTTAAAATACGTAATATAATATGATAAATAATAAAATATATATCCGAATAAATAAGATAAAATTTATTGTCAAAAAAAAAATATAAGGATACTTAATAAAAATTAATCACTTATAAGGCTCAATTACAATTTAAAAAAAATAAAAACGTCAACGAGCATTTCAATTTAATAATTTTCACGCGCTTTTAATATCTGTATTTCTCAATCTCTCTAACATATATGAAAAATCCTTTAGATTTCAATATAGACAAATAAATAAAGACTCCATAGATAAATAAAAAAAAAATCAGATAATCCAAGATGTGTTTTGACTAACATTTAATTAAATCTTATTTTCAACATTATCAATTCGTAACATTTTTTTTCCCTTATAAAATAGAAAGCAATTCAACTATTTACATAGCTTTTGATTTTTATTATTATTGATTAATACTGAAATTTTGAAATCAATAAATTCTAAATTTGAATATTTTAACATTTGGCAGTGATAATGATATTTATAATGTATATTGGAAAAAAAATTATTCCCATGCATGAGAATGAAAATTTAAAATTAATATTTCAATATAATCAATTGGTTGATTTATAATGTAAAAGCTCTGCCTTCAAATTTTATATCTTTATTGAAAAAAATGAAAATGACTACAATGATAGATTATTTTTTCCTCTTTTTAGTAATTCAAGATTTTTTTTTTACATTAAAAAAAATAATTCTAAATTTATTATCTAAAAAAAAAATATACATTTATTATTAAATTATATTTTAATATACTTTAATATTACTTATGTAATAGATTTAATCCTCCAAATTTAATGCTCCTAACAAGTCAAATTTAAACATAATTATTATTCACTTTCGATTCTAATAATCAAACTTTTTTTCTTAACTTTTGCAATTTTTTCATGGGCTTTTCCTTTTCAATTTCCACAAACCCACAAACAAACAATCCATTCCAGTCCAAGAAATAATTGAAAATCACCCTAAACCCTAAGGCCACCAGCCTGTCCCACTTTTAAATTGTACCCAGAAGAATGATTTGGTGTGAGTACCCACATTGATTAGTTTGGTGTACCATCTCAATCATCATATCTGCATACTGATGTTGACTATGCAGTCCCTTCACTTGGGTTCCCATCCTCCTCCACATCGCACAAAAATCAAATCACTTCAATCTAACCCTACTACTGCTCCATTTTAAAAACATGATGGTTGATCGACTCGATTCTTATAGTGAGGTAGCTTACATTGGATTGTGATCTTTTTTTGTTTGAAAAAGCTAATTAGCCGCTAATCATGGAATAAAAATTCGATTAATACAGCAAGATCACAACCGGAGCTTATGTTGACCAGATAATTTGGTTTGACCAGATAGGTTAGGCACAGAGTCTACTCTAACATCTACAGCTGGAAAAACTGTACTGTAGCAGGACAAGAAAGTAAAATTGATGATTAGATTCCATTATTCTTAGTAATTAGTGTCGTTTTCACATATCAAATTAGAGTTTTCTCAAGGATTATTAACTTAATGTGATAATTGAAATTGATTAAAAACTAAAAATTTAATTAATATTAAATAAATAAAAATTAAAAGTTCTGATTTATTTCTTTGAATAATAATAATTGTAACAAAATATAATTTAATTAAAATATTTTTTTATTTAATTTATTTTTATAATATTTTTTATTATTTAAAATATATAGAATAATTTAAAAAAAAATAGGTGAAAAATTAAAAAAAAAAAATTTAAATTTCAGTTATAATAAAAAAAAAAAAAGAGAAACAATAATAAATTAGGTTTTATAGCTACATAATTTACACAATGACATTTTGATCTTTTGATATTCATTTCATGGAAAATTTTATTAATTTTAAAATTAAAATTAAATGATGATTTTATTAAAAAAATAAATGTCAGATACCATTTAAATCATCTTTTAAAAAGAAAAATTGACTTTTTTATTTAAATTAAATATGTGTAATTAAATATTAATATTTTTTTATATTTTTAATATATATAACGTGTCATTAAAAAAGAGAAAAAATTTAAATGAATAATTTTGATCAAAAAATATAATTGCGAATAATTTTAAAACTTTGAAATATATTAATATATTTTTAAAGATATAATAGAGTTATAAAAAACCTAAAATTGAGGATATTGCAAACCAATGTCTTTCCTTAATATACTCTAAAGCCAAATTTAACAAAAAAAAAAAAAAAAAAGATTCCATTATTCCTTGTGTTCTTCTTTGCCAAAGCCTCCAAAGTAAATAATAATAATAATAAAATTAAAGAAAAAGATGGCTGCAGGTCATATTTAATTTAAATTAATTGAAGATAATAAAAGTGAATATAAAAATACATTTGTTAAATAAAAGAATGAGAAACCCTATTGTGTGTTGCATAATAAAGATGAGTTGTCTAATCAGGAGTAGACATTTGTCCCATAAGTACACAAAGTTGAAATTAGAATTGAAAGAAAAAAGTCATGTGTGTGCATGGGAAATGAATGGCCCACAAGTTGAAGAGGGATTTGGTGGGGCATATGAATAAGATTGATGAGGAATGGTGGTGGTTCATGGAGAGTGATGGAGCTTAGATGCATAATGAGTATTCTCAGAAGAAATGAAAGAAGAGGTTGGGTTAGTTGGCACTGAGAAAAATGAGTGTGTAACAGCAAAGAGAGGTCTGTTAGAATAGTTGGCAAATGTGTCGGTAAAAAATTAAAATAATAATAATAATAATAATAATAAAAGAAAGTATATGTCAAAGATAGAAGCAAACTAGTGAGTGAGTAAGCTTGGGGTTGAAGAGAAGAACCTCTCCAATCTCATCTTAGATAAATATTATTTATATATAAAAAGAAGGAATAAAAAAAGTGTAAAATAATTTTAAAAAATAAATTTTTTAAAGAGAAATAAAGAAATTACAAGGAGTAAAGTGATTAGGTTCTGTAATAATTTAGCAGCAAGAGCAGTTGGGCAGTTGTTGGTGTCTTTTAAAATCATATATGTCACCTGTTGGCTTGAGCAGGTAAGCCAAGGCCTTTCACTCTCTCTAAAGGTGCATGCTTTCTCTCTCTTTAATTTCTTTCTAGGTTCATAGGGGGGACTCTATATTGTCTGTGATCTACATGTATAATAAAAGTTGGAATTTGATGCTTGCTTTACTGTTTGTAGAAATACCCAATTTGTGAATTTGGTTTTTCTTGTCAAATTTAAGCAAGCATTTGATGCTCTTGGAAGTACTGTCAAATACCCATTTTAGGGGACTGTGAATGAAACTCTGTCCATTTCAGTTCTTGCATAATTCAAGTAGAATTTGATGCTTTTTGTCCTTTTTTGGAAACCCATCTGAGAATATCTCAAAAGGGTTCTCTGCAACTTCCCTTTTTCTTGGTTACTTGGGGGGGTTGTTGGGTCTTCTGATTCATAACTTGAATAACTAGTCATTTCGCTTCTCAAGACACCATTTTTTTTTTTTGTCTAATTCCATATTCATCCTCATTCCTTTATTAAAGTTTTTGAGGTCTTCATCCTCACTTCGGTCCTAAATGAAGAGATTCAGGACTGCTAATACTAATACATTAGTGTTTTAAAATGAATGGAGCTGCTTTCTTGTACAAGCAAAAGTGAAAAGGGAATCTGCTTTCCTTTTGTAATGTCTGGTGAGCTGTTAGTTGCCTAATGTCATTGTTTGTCTATGCCTACTTTATGCTCTGAAAGTTTCACTTTCTTGTCAATAGGAAGCATTTTCCATTTTTTTTTCCTTGTATATTAGATTAGACTTGATCCCAGGGTTTTGAAATATGAGTTAAGTGACTGGTGCTCGTTAGATTTTATGCTTGGTACATTGGATTTCCTCTTTTTCACTTTGTGTGTCCATGGGATGCTGCAATGAGGTGTTTCTTTTACTTTAGCAACCACTCAGTTCTATAAAGCTGCCAAGGTTACTTGTTCCTTGTTGAGTCCTGCAAGATATCACCAGCTAATTTTGGTCAAACCCACTTTGCCTTTAATTTCTACTTCTTTCTGTTTTATATCTATATTTGGTCCTGTTCTTTGCAATCTGTTGGGTTGGGGTTTCCACAAAATCATATATTAGATTTGTTCCTCAGAATTTGGGGATTTTAGCTTTTGAATCTACAACGACATGGGTAGTACTGGTGATAACAATGATGGTATGGCGTTTCAAAGTGGTGGCCAAAGTGTTATGAATTGTCAGTCTTCAGGAATGAGCACAAATCCCTTCTTTGCTCCTGCTTGGGATTCAGTTGTTTCGCTAGGTCAGCATGACAATTTTGGAGGTTCAACAATGGTATCTCAAAGTGAATTTACCAATTCTCCTTACCCTGTTGTGATGGAAAACCAGGGAATCAGTAGTGCTTCTCATCTTGTTCATTACCCATCCGATTCAAGTTATGTTGAGCTGATGCCAAAGTTCCCTTCATATGGGAGTGGGAGCTTCTCAGAAATGGTTGGCTCCTTTGGTCTCACTGAGTGTGCCCAGATTACTAATACTGGATGTCTCCCAAATTATTCCTCGAATAGGGAGCCAAACAATCAAAGGAATATAACAAATGGTGCACAAGCCCAAGATGATCACCAAATAACAGAAGAACCAATTATTGGAGCTTCATCACCTGACGGGAAGAGAAGGAAAAGAGTGGCTGAATCTCATTCTCCTTTTGATCCAAACAAGGTAATTTGCAATATGTTGCCAGGATATCAATTGGGTGGTTTAGAGTTTTGGATCAGTACTCTAATTCATGTTTGAATTACTGTGTTATTACTTATAGAATGCTGAAGGAGAACCACAGAAGGATCCTTCTGGACATAGCTCTGATTTTCAAAAAGAACAGGACTATAAGAAACCAAGAACTGAACAAAATACCGCTGCTAATTTGCGGGGTAAACAGGCAGCTAAGCAAGCCAAAGACAATTCTAATAGTGGAGAGGCTCCTAAAGAGAATTACATTCATGTGAGGGCCAGAAGGGGTCAGGCTACCAATAGCCACAGCCTTGCTGAAAGGGTACCTTCTTACTATATGTATCAACTATAAGAGCATGATATAACTTATCCTTATATTGAAGATAGAGAGGTCTTTTTGCAGGTCAGAAGAGAAAAGATCAGTGAGCGAATGAGATTGCTACAAGAACTTGTTCCAGGATGCAATAAGGTAGTCGATTGGTTGATGAAAATTTTCTTTCTTTTTTTTTGTTGTTAAAAATAAAAAAAAAAGGTTGCTGATTAGCGTTGATGATTTGTTTTAGATTACTGGAAAAGCAGTGATGCTTGATGAAATCATTAACTATGTGCAATCATTGCAACAACAAGTCGAGGTATTTAGCTCATCTGTTCTCGTAATTTCACATCTATACATGTAAAATTAAAATGTTGCTATCCACCTGAAACATTAACATTGTGCTATATGGTAAGCTTGCTAGCATAATTTACATTTCGAATTTCCAATTCGGGTTCCATTAAATATACATCTTCATGCTAAAGGATGGTAATGGACTAAGTTCAGTGGCTATGCCTCACCTTATGAATGGATAGGAATCAATTGGAGCCTCTTTATTACAAGCATGTTACTTCATGACTTTTCAAATTATTCCAAAACAGAGAATGCAGCAATTGGGAATTCCATATTTGTCTACAGAATTTCTAAATGCTAAACTCTTTTTGTTGTTTCTAAATGATCAACTGTTTAATGGAGTAATGCTATTGACCTTTGTTGCAGTTTTTATCAATGAAACTTGCTACTGTGAATCCAGAACTAAACATTGATATTGAGAGGATTCTGTCAAAAGATGTAAGCCAAGGTTCACATGGTGCAAGAATTAAATTACTTCTATTCCTTGTGGTTTTTTGAATGATACATGTACTTGGTTTTCCTTCAATATTAGATCCTTCATTCAAGGCCTGGCAATACCGGTATCATGGGATTCAATCCTGGGATGAATGCTCACCCTTACTCACATGGAACGTTTCCACCACCGAGCATTCCTGCAATTCAAAATACAAACCCACAATTTCCTCATGTCCCTCATGTAAGTAAATCCATCTTCACACAGATGCTACTCATCTTTTAGTTGTTAAAAACTTGCAGTCACTTTTTATATGTACAGACTGTAATAGAAAATGATCTCCAAAGTCTTTTTCAAATGGGATTCGATTCCAGTTCTGCTATGGACAATTTGGGAACAAATGGTAATCTTCTGGTCATGCATATAACCTCAAATTCAAACTTATAATTTGCTTTTTCTGACCTTAGAAATCCTATTATTTTCAGCAGGGCGGATGAAATCAGAGCTCTAAAATTCGGACGAGATGAAAAGCTCTAATTCCTCCTAACAAAGAATTGGAAGTATTTCAAGTTGATATTTGCACATTAAATATCTAGGAAATGAAAAAAAAAATATAGTGAAAAGAAAAGAACTTATTTGGTTGTATAGGTTTCAGCTCCTAACTGCTTTGTTCTTCGAATTTTTAGCAGAAGAAAGATTATGTTAGAATCATCACACACGTGTATATTTTTAGACAAAAAAGGGGAGACTTTGATTGAAGCTGGATTTTTTTTTTCTTTGGAACTTGGCATTGTGAATTAGAGGCAGTTTTTGTGTGGAGCTTTATAAAGTTTTTGTCAGGGGAGACACTGCGAAGAGTTATTGTAGACTAGAAAAAACTTTGAAGTTAATTCCCACATACTGCTTACTAATTTGATGCATTTTTTTGTTATTTAACTTGTCTGAACTGTATCTTTGTTTTATCTTCAAATTGCCTACTCTGGCATATATACATTTAATCTTCATTGTGTATAGTTCAAAAAAAATTATTAGTGTGAAGACATTCATGTTCAAATTTATTTTATATATTTCTATTACATTGGCTATACACCTCAGTGTAGGTCCAATTTCAATTACTTTCAGTTCGGGGGAATACTAAATTTAGGGTCTGAATTTTGACAAAAAATATTATGAAGGTGCAAAGATTTTTTTTTTTTTTTTTTTTTTTTTTATGAATTTGGATTGACTTCCTCCATTAATTATATTAACAGTGTTAAATGAAATTTAATAAAGTAAAAAAAAAAAATGCAACCTACCCTATATTTTTAAATCATATAAAATTTTTAAAAATCAAATGATATTGAAAATAAAAATTAAAAAACAACCATTATTATTAATAATATTATTAAGGGGAAAAAAAACAATCATGAAGAACCATGGTTTCAATAAATGAAACTAACATTTGTTCAGGATGAAAATTTAAAAAATTAAAAATTAAAACAAAATAATTTAAGATTCCATGTCTAGGTCTTATGATGAAAATAACCAGAATAAACAAGTTATCAATATATGATCATAAAATGATGTCTTCAAATATTCGGAATTGAACCTTTCAACAACAGTGAAAAGTGTGAATGCTCTCCCACTGTTTATAGTTCGTCATCCCCTCTGTCGGTGGTTGGTGGAGAAGGGTCGAAACGAGTAGCAGCGTCCTTGGCCCAGCGAATGATCTTCTTAACTTCATCGTCTTCACCATCGCTGTCGCACCACACAGTGAAAAGAAAAAATTCCCATTCCAAATTAGTGGGATTCAGACATAAAACTCGTAAGACATGGTGAGTGTGAAGAGCCGGAGAGAAGATTGATTTAACTGCCTCACATGAAACAATATCAGGAACACTACAAGACCTATTACCTAAAAGTTTCAACACATAAACTCAAAAATTCTGACCCCTTCGCGCTAAAATTGTTCGATTTATTTACTCTAAATTTTCTTAATTTCACCATAAACATTAGAACAATTTAAGATTCGACCTCTATGAATTAAAAATAAATAAATTTTCTTTTAAAATATCATATCATGGTAGGCAGGGGGCGTATACGGGTGGATTTGGACGGATTATTGGTGGAAGTTAAATTAATCTAATCGATTAAATTGATTTAAATTAGATTGATAATTTTATAATTTATTTAATTTGATTTGATTTTAAAAAATATAAACTAAAAATTTAATTTAATTTATAATTTCAACATCTTTTTCAATTTCAAATTAAACTAAATCGATATATATATATTATTTAACCATTGTTACAATTAAATATATTTAATTTTTTTTTATATACAATCACTTTTTTTAATTTAATATTAATTTAAAATTTAAAAAAAAATATCATTTATAAAAATTAATTAAAAATAAATAAATAAAAATTTTAATTTTTGAGAAAAAATATAAATTTTGAATGTTTTAATTAATCAAATTAATAAGTTTTAAGTTATACCATGTTAAACTATTTTTAAAATTATTTTACTTCCGATATTTTTTCAACATTTTTTCTTAAATTTATAATAAAATAATAATTATTTATAAAAAAAAAATATTTTAAAACTGATAAATCAAAAATATTTAAACCGAATCAAAATCGATAATTTGATTATAATAATAATTTAAATTAATTTGAAATTTTTTCAAATCGAAAATATTGATTTAGTTTGATAATAACACTTTCAATCAATCAAATCGAACCGATATCATTTAAGGACGGATTATGTATGGTGTGCTAAATTAATTAATATATTCAATTTGATAATTTTTTTAATGGAAATTAAATTAAAATCATGTGAAATTAATAAATTAGAATTTGAATTTGTTTGAGTTCATATTTGAACATTTGTTTGAATTTTATTTGACAACTAATAAAATTTTTAATAATAATCTATTTTAAATCCTATAAAGCTAATTGATTCTTATTATAAAATATTTTTAACTGCAATTTTAAACTTCAAATTGACATTTATTTTAAGGTTAATTAATATTTTATATTTTCTCTTATAAAATGACTTAATATATTAAGTTTATTCTAATTTTTTAAAAATATATTAATTCTCCTGACGAATGCCTCTTTATATTAATACACTCTTTTTTCTAATTTTATCGTTAGTCAATTAAAAAAGGTCCATAAAAAATATAAAATGATAAAAATGTCTTTATCTTTTATTTTTAATTAATTACATTTTATTTTGCTTTAAAAAAATATTTTTTAAAATTAAAAAAATTATTTTTATATTTTTTGATAAATTTAAAAATAAAAAATAAACAAAAATATTTTTTATTTTTATTTTAAAAAATAATTTAAGAAGAAATTAAATTATTTCTTTTTAAATTTTTTAATATAAATAAAAAAATTATTTTCATATTCTTAACAAATTTGAAAATAAAAAGTGAAAATATTTTTTAATTACAATGATTTTAAGCTAAAAAAAAAAAAGTCAAATTTATAATTCATTCATCAAAATCAATAGCAAGAACAAAAAAAATATTCCTATTCAGCCGTCAGTCAGCCAGTAAAATTTAGCCCCATTCAACCAGTAAGCAATAAAAAAAAAATAACAATAATAATAGCAAGCGAAATTCAGCCAATTAAGGAACCTAGCCACTCTACTTGGTCACCTCAAATATAATACACACACTCAAGAATCAAGAAATGAAACCCAATGCAAGAATCTGTCAAACCCCAGCTATCTTTACAATAGCACAAACAAGAATCAAGAAATAGGAAAGATAACCCAATTTAAGAATACTACCAAACAAAGTTATGATTGTAATAAATAAGAAAATATTGAAAGAAAAGAAACAGTGGACATATATTAGTGATCGAAGAAACAGTAACAACGACATCATTTTATAATATATACATTACTTTTTCTATTTCAAAATAAATATTTTATTTTTATTTTTGATATATCACAATATAACTATTTTATTTTCTAATTTAAATTATATTTTATCTAAATATTTTAATAATATCCTTATATATTTTATTTTATATAATTAATATAAACTTAAAAAATAAAAATATTTATTATTTTTTTAAAAATAAAAAAATTATTATATTTAATTAGGAGATAAATATTAAAATAATAAAAAAGACAGTTATACTTAATTAAGAGAGAATAAAAATTAAAATAGTCTAAAAAAATTTTCTTAATATTTATACATTTTATAACTAAAATATTTATTTTGAAATGAAGAGAGTATTATTTTTTTTTTTAAATATAGAGGTTGATCATGATCCCCATTTATCAAAACATAACACTGTCATTATATATATATTCTAGTATTTTTAATATGCGCATTGCATATAAATTAGATAAATTTTAAACACGTGATTACATATGATTTTTTAATATATGATATTCTATTTATGATAATTATTCTATTAATATATAAATATACAATAAAAAATAATTATTAAATAAACAAAATAATTAATATCATTAAATCAATAATAATATACTTAAAATTTTAAATTAAAAATAAAATTTCTACTATAGTATTTACAATAAACAATACAATCTCAATCTTCCACCATTGTCTAAATCTAGCCTTCGTAAAATACAAAATTATTGGTGAAATCAGAAATATATATGGAGATATCAAATATATTACATATATATATATATAATGTATTAATTAAAACTATCAATCCATGACCTTAATGTATATAGAGGTATTAAAGTCTAAATTCTTATTATTGTCAATTAAGATGCCATTTATCTATATCTATAATATATATATATTAAAACAAAAAATTTCAAATATTAATATAAGAGATAAATTAGTTATAATATAAATTAATTATAATTATTAATCGCACGCACACTTGTTAAAAAAATATTTAAAATAATTAATTTATATAAATAAATATATAAATATAAATTAAGTCATTAATATGTAAAATAAAAAATAATAAAAAATTCATAAAAAACAATAACATATATTTTAAAAGAATAAACGAATAGATGAGAGATTGATTTTTAATTTGAACTACTATGAGTAATGAATATTATGAAATGAATAAGAATATAAGATAAATATTGGTCTCATGACTATATATTTACAATGAAATTATTTAGTTGGAATATAAATTATAATATAATTAGAATTATAATTTATATTCATATTAATTTTTTTTTTTTACTTTATCTTTGATTAGGATATAAAATATAAAATTAATCAATTTAAAAAGGACTAATTATAAAAAAAAATAATGAATTATTCACAAATTACAATTTTATGATGAACTAAAAATTTTGATAATTTATATATATATATTTTTAATTTTTTAGTAAATTTAGCACGAAATCGGAATCCGATCAAAGCTGCGATACCGAAGTTGACATGACATGCTGATATAGTAATTATTATTATTATTTTTGCCACGTCAGTATCTAGCTAAAAAATCAAATCGAATTAATTGAATTAAACCGAATTAAATCAACTTAAATTGATCGGTTCAATTCAAATTTACAAATTTCAACACGTTAGATTAATTTTTTTGAAATTTTGGTTTTTTAATTCGAATTGATTTTTTCAAAAAAAAAAAAAAAACTGAATAATTTTTTTTATTTAGTTTGATTAATTTTTTGAAATTTCAATTTTTATTTTAGTTCGATTTTGAGAGTTTTATTTCGATTCAGTTTAAACTGAACCCAATGATTGCTTACTTCTTTATTTTTTTTTTATTTTTTTTTAATTTTCTGGTCATTCAATACCAAAAATATTAAAATTAGTTGAATTCGATTTTAATATTTCGATTTTCTTTTGAATATCGAAATAATTAAACCAAACTGAATTGAAATATAAAGTAAGAATATAAAAATAATTAAACCGAATCAAACTGAAATAGAAAGCAAGTTATTCAGATTGAATCGATATATTTTGGTTCGGTTATTCAGTTATTTATGTTATTTAAATAAAATAAGTGAATATATATATTGGTTGGTTTGGTTTATTCGATTTCTTTTTAAAAAAATCAAATTGAATTAAAAAAAAAAAAAACTAAAATTTCAAAAAAATTAATCGAACCAAATTAAAATTTTAAAAATTAAATTGAATCGACCGATTCAAGTTGATTTGGTTCTATTTAATTTGGTTAATTTGATTTAATTTGCTATTCAGATGCTGACAAAAATAATAATAATAATTGTCATATCAGCTCTGACACCAAAACTCTAATCAAATTTTAGTTTCGTACTAAATTTGTCAAAAATTAAAAATATATATATATAATTATTAAAATTTTTAATTCATGATAAAATTATAATATCGCGAATAATTAATAATTTTTTTTATAATTAACCTATTTAAAAATAAAAAGGTCATGTTTTATATTTTACATCAATTCAAAAGTTTTATCTGGTAATAATGAGAGATTTTTTATAGATAGTAAGTATAGATATAGATATATGCATAAAAGTTAATTCAGCTGGTTCAGTTTGTGATTTTTACAACATAAACATAAATCAAATCTAATGTTTCTGTTATCTGAAATTTCCTAAAATTTAGGTTCCGTTTATTTGATTCAGTTGATTTTGGTGGGTTGATCGGATTCTTGTACAGCAACCCCTAGTTCGGTAGCGGCAGTCAAGATACACAATGTTTTTATTTCTACAAAAGAAGGCGGTTGGCTATGGCACGCCTATAAATATAATAACCTCAAAACTAAAGTTTAGAGTGTAAATGAGTAAAATTATTTGTCAATTATTTGAGATCAATTTTTAAAATATTTGAATTGAATTTGATTATAATCAAATCAAGTTTAAATTCAAGTAATTTGAATATTGAGTCGAATTGATTTCAGAGTATTATAATAATAGATTCGAATGGTTTGCATAATTTTATTTTATTTATAATAAGATATTAATTCAAGGTCGAACTTTATTTTTTAATTTTTTTTAATGTTAATAAATATATAAATTTATTTTTAAATTATAATTAATTTTATTCAATTTAAATTTTGAAAAAAAAATAATTGGATTTGAAATTAAAATCATAAATTTTCTAATTGATTCCAACTCGAGTTGGAATTCAACATTGTTTCAATTTGACTCTGGCTCGAATATACATCTGCAGTAACGCCGGGTATTATAATTTGGAGCCTAAATTCTCTTATGCCTGCCTAATGTTTCTTTGCCATAAGAAAAAATAGCATATAAAGAAAAACACTACGTTGCTGGTACGTGTAAGTATACTGTAGACACCCTCTGTCGCCAATCGCCACCTGACGCTTCTTTCGCTCGTCCAGTAGTTACATATTACAAAGTAAATTTTAGATATAATAGTGAATAATAATAATAAAATTTTGGAGACCCTAAGTATGGTTTTAGGGTTTCCGATTTCGATTTGCCATTTTCTCGGAAGGAATCGCTGAAGATTACTATCAAAGAATATGGGAGGCGAGGAGGATATTAGTCGGAACAAGAACAACAATCAATGGCAGTCACCAAACAGACCCAATCAAGAGAAAGCAGCGGAGGAGATGAAACTTTGGGGAGTATTTCTCTTCGGTTTAATTGGCGCCACTGCTACAACTTTCGCCGTGAGTTCTATTTCTTTTCTTTTCTTTTTTTTAATTTACTTTCTTTGCTTAATTTATTTTGATTGCTAATTGTATCTATTTACGGGATTTTTTTTTATTTATTTGATGATGACTTCTAAAATATTATTGGCAATCCGATGTCGAATGATTGGAAATTTAGGGTTATATGTAAATCAGTTATAAAGACTCGAATCATAAAATTTATGTGGCTGTGGTGTTATGGTATGGATTATGAATGGATGAGTAGGACGATGTATATTGTGAAGTTCTTAGAACGTATGCAATGAGTTTGGGTTTCTATAAAACGCATCCCCAATTGTGTATATCCCTCAATGTGCCTTCTTAAGGTGCTTAATTCCTCGAGTTCTGAGAAAGTAGATTTCTATGTTGGTCGACCGATTGTTTAGACTTTAGAGACACCATTTGATGGTTGTAGCAATCTGGCAGGTTGGTCAGCTACGGAGGACTGTTGATTGGTTCTATACTCAGGTATACACTTATATTTTAAATATGCTTGCCCTTTTTGTCTTGTAATTGGAAATTAACTTACCATAACAAAAAACTTAGTTGTAGTGACACTTGAAATAATATTCCCAGGAGAAATATAATATCAAGTTAATTTAGTTAGTAACATAGCAGTTCAGGATCATGGTTATTAGTTTTGCATAAATTTAGTTTCTACGTTGCCTTGATTCCAATATCAAAGGGATGCGCCTGTGTATGCGAGGATATAAGACAAAATTAGTTGTAGACATAGATCTGGTGAGATTTGCACTCAAAGTTGTTGCAGCTTTTTATTGAATGATATTGTGCTAACACCAACTCAATTCCAGGGTTATAGGAATCATTAAAGTTCTGGACACCCTTTTGGTATACATTGCAACATATATTTTGAGACCTTATATTTTCTTTGGTCTGATAACATTTGGGTAACTTAGCTTGTTTGCTGTCTCCAAAAAGGGAAATATTATTTGCAAGAATCTCTTAGTTGATTATTTAATCTGCTCAAAGACTTGAATTTTACATTTGATAGATAAGCATTTCAGTTTTACATTCTTTTATCTATATGGCACTCTGCTAATGCCATTTGTGAAGCTGATGATATATACAAATATACCTTATAGTTAACGAGGTCGCAATCATCATGGAAAGGAGGAACTGGCAGTTCTTTCAGGTCATCTTTTCAGGAGGAAGCATGGAAAAGGTATAATCGTCGAATGAAAGAGGAATACGAAGAAGAAATGGAGAGAGTAGTGAGTTCTCTCTCTTTATTTACCTCTATATCTTAATTGACAAAGCAATTGTTGCTTGCTTAGTTTCTTCTATGTGCCTGCTGATATTTTTCTACAAATTTTAGATTGTTTTCCATTTGTGGGCCAGAACATAAATTGATTAGAGTTCCACTACTTTATGGGGGTGTATATTGAGGTTTTTCCAATAGATCTGATTGTATATAAAATGATTAGATTGTGAAACTATGCATAAATAGCATTATTTTTGGTTTTCCAATTTTTCTCTTGGAAAATGGAAAATTAGAAAATAGAGAGATGGAGAAAAAAAATAGAAAATGAAAGCAAAAAATATTTTATACATGTGAACAAGGACATAGCAACATTTGTTTAAACTGCATATGATAGTGCAGGATGAAGACAATATTCTTGATTTCACTGTGTTTATGTTATGATTTAGTGCATTTTTCTCATGTTATGTTATTCTCTGCTTCCATACTTTATTTACTAATCTTCCTGCAAAACTACTTAAAAGTAGTATTTGTATGCTCGGAAATTAGGTTCAGCTATGGCCAACTTAAATAAAAGTCTCTGCAGTTCTCTTTGTATTGTATGTTTGAAATTTAGGTTCAGCTGTGGCCAACTTAAATAAAAGTCTCTGCAGTTCTCTTTCTTCCTCATTGCGAAGTGGATTTCTGTTGATGAATCAGATTCATGATTGTCCTATTCCATGCACCATATTTTGCTGTTAAGCCTACCTTTGACCGTGTTTTTATGGTGTCTAACATCCTTGCAACTTGGATCTAGTGATACGTTTTGCTTGTTCCTTAATTGGATTTAGTTGCAAACATGATGTCATATCATTGTTTGTAGGAACGCATAAGGCGCATGCAAAGTGTGTTTAACCGAGAGAGGAACAAGTACAAAAGAACCTATGAGAGCTGGAGGGAAAATGGTGAAGGTCCACATCATCAGCATTTTCAGCGAGATGATTGGTACTGGAAGACCGATACATCCTTCAGAGATCAGAGGACTAACTTCAGGACTCCACGAGAGAGTGCAAGCTACCCATTATCGCATCATTACTCAGTTTTGGGCCTTGACAGGTAATGCTAAGAAGATGTTGATTGCTATCCAAATCTAATGTGCCCATTGTGTTGTTAACGTTGTAAAATATGTTCTTAGATGAATGGGAAACTATTTAGATGATGTAAATATTTAATATTAGTCAACAATTTTATTTCACTCTAGAATTGAAAATGTGGTTCCCAGATTAATATGAAAATATTGAAATACCATACTAGCTAATTGGAACAGGAAAGGTTATTTTATTTTTTCAAGAGTAAAATCTAGAAAGGTTATTTCTATTGAGATTTTAACTGATCATCACAAGTAGATATTTAAAAGCGATTTAGGAAGGACTGTTGTCTGGTTTATCATTCTATGCTCTAATCCTATTTTGTATTATGAGGTTATGGATTGCTAAAAGGATCAGAATATTGGAATAATTTATATTGAATAGTGTTTTTTCTGGAAAAGAAAAATCTTTCGCATCATGGCTTGTTGTACCTATTATTGGTTAGACCATTACTAATTGCCAAGCATTTGAATGTTATTGATTGATGTTTAGATTGTTAGATATTTTAAGTGCAAGATTTTATGGTGGATTATGGTATTATGAGACAGAGCAATTGAAATTCATGTTAGAACGGAAATCTCCAAGAAAATTACTGATGAAGATTTAATAGAAGATCAATGCTTTTTCTTAAAATGTGTGGAGAATGATTTACCTTTTTAGTATCAGATTGCCATTTCATGTTAATAATAGATATTATATAGAAAGAGAAGATTAAGCTGCTCAAGCTTCACTCTTTTTATCTATGCTTCAGGTCTGAACGTTCATTTTGTTGAGCCATTGTTAAGTTTGAGCTTAAGTAGCTTTTATTTGAAAGAGTAAAAAAAAAAAGGGTCAATTCCAGTAGTAGGTGTCAAACCAATTAGCATGTTTGTCTTTGCTGCAATTTAAAAGCATCAATGATTACTCTTCATAATTAAGCTTTTCTCACTTCTTTAACATGCATTCAAGCAATTATCAACACACAGCGACAGCAGTTGGGTTTGACATCTTGACTTTTCTTTCTGTGCCACAGATCCAGAGCAACACCATATACAGAAGCTGAGATTAAGGTATTTACTTGGGATCAATATGTTATCTTCCATAATAATGTTTGAGTCGTGGCCAGATTTGACAGTTGATATTTGTAAGACATGGCCTGCCTCCAAAAAAGTAACTTTGCGTCTATGATTGACCTTAGCTAATTGCTGATTTTTCTGTAGTATTCCTACTGCTTTGTGCATTTAGGAGCACACTCGTCTCATCCAGTAAATATAGATGCATTGTCCTGAGTCAAAATGGATTCTAAAAGCTGATTTGATTCAATGTTTATCTTTTTCAAGAGTGCTGGTGATCCAAGCGCATGATTAAGAAAGAATTATGTCTAATATTTGTCAAGGAATGTGGCATGTGAAGGGACATGAGAAGCTTTCTTTTATGCATGAGTTTGTGGGTACAAGTGCAACATCCACATCTTGTCTACATCATTCATTTGTTCATGTCTTTTCATGTTTAAAACTATCGTCATTTTATAAGGTCGGAGTGATAATAATGCTGCAGACTGCAGATCCTTAGTGAACAGAAAAATAAGAGAGGGACTAGCTTTGTTTGTAAAATGGTACTTTGATTGTGCGATTAAAAATTTTGTGGTGGTCTAATAAATAAGAGAGAGACTAGCTTTATTTGTAAAAAGATATACTGAAAATATTTCATTTTATGGCCGCAGAAAGCATTCAGGGCCAAGGCAAAGCAATTCCACCCAGATCAAAACCAAAATGATAAAGGTTAGAGTTATTTATTTTTAGTACAAGTTATAATCATAAGTATAAGCCAGATGCCATGTTTATCAAGTGGTGGCTTAAAAGTCTGTTGTTACCGACTTGTTGCAGAGGTGGCTGAGGCCAAGTTTAAAGAAGTAATGATATCCTATGAGGCTATTAAGCAAGAAAGGAAGGACGTGAAATCATGAACTAGCTCGCTGCTATACGGGGAGTGCAGAGACGTGGATGAATGTCCCATTTGTCAAAGCCCATACAGGAGAGTTTTGTTTTCTACTGAATATTAAATTCACTTTAACTGCAAATTAATTTTCTTACTGTTGTATAATAGGTTTATATTTAGAGAAAGGTGAGAGAGATGGTAATTTTAAATTTTCATTTTTATTTTTATTAGATATAAAATAAGGGCAGTTAATGTATTTATGTATGCGCAGCCCTGGCAACATGTGTTTTGTCTTAATCACAGGAGTTATGTAAATATATATATATATATATATATATATATATATATATATATATATATTAATTCATTATGTTAACATTATTGAACAAATTACTTAATTAAAATAATACAAACACAAGAATCCTATGGATAGTCCTTTGTCATTTTATTTGTTCTCTAGGGAAGGGCCAAAGTGATAATTTACAATACTCCCGTGTGCAAATATTAATAATTCATTGGGCATTGTGTTGATTAATTTATTCACTCCTTACATAGCATAATGGGGGCTATGAAGGGGCTATCTAATATTATAATCTTAAAACTAAAAAGTGTGTGCTGGATTTGTTATTCGAGAATTTAGTTTTAGTTTAGAGTTGAAAGTAAAATTAATGTTAAATTTAATCAACTAATTAATGATAAATTACTTAAATAAATTGTCTACAATAGTATCTCTAAATATTATATAATGATCCTATCAGTGTATTCTGTTTTTATATAATAACTAGGAAAATTAACTTTCAGGTTTGTAAACTGCTAGAACACAACCATTTTATGTGGCGGAAAAGAAAGTTTTCTTCTGGACTCGTAGGCACAGACGTGTAGCATGCAATAATATTTATAACTTTACAGTCCATGTTCTTGGACTTGTTGGAATTACAAATCCAAAATATTTGAACGATTCATGAAGATAGAGATGCTAGACAACAAATAAAGTAATTGGGGACGAGGCACAAGAAATTAGAGAAATTAATTCCACAAAGTAAAATTAAAAAGTTATATATATTTGAGCTTAGTGTATAATAAACATCCTAAAGCGTATGGCAATTCACAATTCTTCTTTGGTAAAACAATCACCCACTCCCTTCAATTTTGGACTAAGGGATGAGAATACAATGCAGCTCTACTTCACAATTTCTTTATCTGCTCTTCTCAAATTAATTGCATTTACCTTGAGGAGCTCTATAATAAGCTGGAACCATTGCTGGGAAAAACATTTGCCTAACTCCTTCTGCCTTAATAATGGGGAAGATGATTCCTGATGCACCCTGTATAAAAGAAGTACCTTGATATTTTAGTATTCAGGTAATTAACACTGCAGGATGGTAGGATAATCTTGTTATAGAGAATGGATTTGATAAATTGTGATGCAAAAAGAAAAAAAAAATTATGCAGAGTAGATAAACACGCACTGATATCAGCCTAACTCCAATCCAGATGCGCTTAGGTGAAGGGAATGGCAGTAACAAACGGCCACAACCATAAACTGCAACAGCAAAGAAATGAAGAACCAAGCTAAGTGGACGAGGGTTTAAACCCGAGAGCAATGAGACTGGTCCTGTTGAGAATACACCTCCAAGACTCAAATAATCAAAGCAAGCCTGGCGCATTTCCTGCCTTGCTTCATCAGGGGAAGCACAAAACACCTTGTAGAGGGCACCTGCTAGCGTATTGATTGTGGATGCCACAGGCTGCAATTAAAACATTGAAGATATAGAGATTAGGGAAATAACATGGAATCTTCATCCTTGTCATAAAGAAAGTCTTCCATTGCCAAGTTTGAGTTTGTCTTCCATTGCCGAAGTTTTGAGTTTAACCATACAAAAATTTTCTTATATATTCGTCCAATGCAAGGAAAAGGAGAAAGGCACTACTCCAGTTATAGCAGCACCAAAATGGCAAATGAATACAAGTTTAAGACTTACCTTACGCAAGGTGTAGAAGGATTCAAGATATCTGCAGAGTGTAGGAGCATCACGTAGGTCACGCAAAGGTTTGAGAAGATCCCGAAGCACAACAATGTCGGATAGTGCTACAGTCATTCCTCCCCCAGTTAGAGGATGGCGCATGTTGAATGCATCACCCATCAACAATGCACCAGGAGTAGGATAGGGAGAAGCTGGCATGCTTCTGTTTGGCATTGTCCTAATGTTTCCCTTGTCAACTGCAGCTACAAAAGAACTATATATTTCAAGAGGAAGCTGCAATATAAATTTCATGAGGTCAGTCCAAGAGACCATCAAATTTTTTTGAAAAAAAAATGCAATGGGAAAATAAAGGCTAAACAAGTCATTATTAATTGCATGGATGATAAATTATATACCTGAGGCGCCACAACATTCTTCAAATATTGTGCCATTTCACCATTTGAAATAGAAGGGACCTTCTGACCAGGAACATCAACCAGGCAGCGAACCTCTGTATTACTGATGGGATAGAATAAAATTGGGGAAGGGTCTGCTAGTATAACATGTCCATGATTTGCATAAGGGAGTTGGCAATTCTCCAGGACCAAACCAACAAAACATGAGGGCACATCTACCTGCAGAAAACAGTTGTAAATTCAATTTAACATTATAGAGAATACTCCATTAATTGCAGAAGAAGGTAGTGAAAGTTTTACGTAGCAAGGTAAAGGTATAAGATCAAACATTAAACCAATTTAGCAATTAGCAGTAACACAAATGCTATTATCTAACAAGATTATAAATCATCACCTTAGGGTTGCAAAGAGAGCGACGCAAGTTGGAGAAACAGCCATCACAAACAATTGTCAAAGGTGCAAAAGCTGTAAGCTCTTCACCAGTTTTTGTTTTGTACTGCACACCTTTAATTGTCCCTTTTTCTTCAAGCAGAGAAGTGACAGTTCCTTGCTCCAATCGTACACTAGAAAAATAGGACAAAGGTATCATTACATTTACTGGTGAACATAAATTCCCATAAGCTCAAGGAAGTTATTAGATAATCCTCCGATGACCATAATGAGTGATTAAATAATACATGGATCCTCATTGCAGAGACCTAAAGATGTCGACTGATTCAGCTAAAGTCTTACTTGGTATAAATTATGGAAGAAAACTAGAAAAATAATTGTGTCAATCATTTTGAAGACCAGTCAAATTTTCACACGGTATTAGCACATTTCTACATCTATACTGTGTGAAAAGACATACTTGGGAAGGGATGCAGCTTTTTCCCGCATCCTCTGTATAAAACGCCCATTGTGAAAGCTCCTCCCTGTTACATCCGAGTGAAACTTTTCCAAGGGATAAGCAAGTTGGGTATGTTTTCCATCCTTGAAAAGCGCATAGCCAAACACCCGCTGGGCATCAATTTCCTCCACACAATCTGCAGTAAGAAATAAGATACAGTTCCATTAGTAAGTGGATGCAAGTGAAAGACATTATCAAAATAATACCAACAATTACAAGATGATCAAACTAGTAGAATTAAAAAGGTTTGAGATAGTTACAAAATATGATCACACCTTCAAGTCCTAACTCAACTAACTTTAGATAGCCTCCTGGTTGTAGTAATTCACCAACAATTCTGTCAGGTTCAGTCAAGTCTCTTTCAATGACATGCACTCGACGCCCATCCTGTTTTCCAAAATAACACACTCAATTCACAATTAAAATAACTAGTACTTAGAAAATCCTGATAAAAGAATTGTTCTGATGCAACAGACAAAACCAATCATGGTACAAAAAAAAATTGGAAAAAAACAGACATCGAAAGATGAAACACAAGGAAAGTAGGCCCTCTATTTAATACATATGATAAAGCGTAATCTATTAGTAAGGGGATAATGTCACATATGACCATCAATCAGAAGAAATCTAACAAGTTAAAATCCCCAGGGAATTAAGTAGTATTCTATAGATTGAATTATGAAAAAAAATTAGATTTTCAATACAACACCCGCAATTAAGAGTGATAGCATGTATTGAGTTATTCAGTCTATGTCTTGCTTGTTAGATGATAATATAATTAGAAGGGTGGGGTAAAGGAATAGCAAACAAATTAATATACAACTACCAAATAATAGACTCAACCATCAGTCCACAAATGACGAATCTTTTAATAATAAAATTTCATATGCCCAGGTTGTCCTACCCAAACGTTGGCTTTAAAGATATATATTATTTAAAAGCTAATGTTCCACTAGATAAGACATCAAACTTCAAAGCAGAATGATTCAGGGAAAAAAAAAAAAACACTTCAAAAGCAGAAAGGATTGAAATTTCCCACCACCAGTTCCACAATATTTTGGGTTTACCACCCAAAGACAGATCAACAAACTTTGAAAGCTTACTAGAAATTTTAGAAAACCAACAAACATAAAAGAAAAAAACTCAGAAATAAATTGGCCATCACCAGAAGTGACATCATAATTGACAACCCCCTTCGCATCTGCAACATTCTAAGCACATATTATTATCAACAACTCAGGAAAAGACCAAAATATCCAAAGAAGATTCCATGTTTATAGGCCTGCAAATATATATATGCATATGTATCCAGTACTCATCTTCTACCTCTATGCATCTAATGGAAATATCAATGAAATATGAGTAATAAATGAAATTGATTCTTAAAATAATTGTGTATCATCATAAAACAGTTCATAAAGTAAAAATTTAACATCAAGAAAACAAAAATAACAAGAAGCATCAACTAAAAATTTAACATTAGAAACCAGTTGAGAAATGAGTATAAAAATCATCAAATCAAATTCAGGATATTCTGAATCATGGAATTTATAGGCTTTAAAAGTTGAAATCAAATCCAGAGAAAGTATTTTTGAAGGAAAAAGTAAAATCACTGCTGATACTATACAGCACAATGTATAAGCTCATCGCCGAACAAAAAAAATTCTATTCAATTTAGTGTAAAGCTTATAAGCCGCGTAGCCAAAACTTTTCTAATTTCAAAAAAAAAAAAAAAAAAAAACAAGAGAGAGAAAAGGCATTTAGAACTGACGTAAATTAAAAAAAAAAAAATCACCTTGCCGAGAGTATGAGCAAGAGCGGAGCCCGCAACACCGGCGCCGACGATGACGACATCAACATCGGATCTACATTCTCCATTAAAAGCGGAGATAGTATTAACGGAGTCGCTTCGAGCATGGAAGAAGGCTGTTCTATTATTCTCTTCCTCTCTCTTAACCACTAAATACACCATATAGTAGAAAGCAAAAAGACCCATCACAGAGGCCAAGATCCATCCTAACAAGTAATGATCCGCCATTTTCATATCAAAATCCTCCCAATCTCAATCTCTCTGTTTCTCGTTTTGGTTTTGGTAACTATAACACGAAAGCTTCGCTGGCAGCAATGGGATTTTGTTGTTAACAAAACTTTTAAAAAGGTTTATAGTTAACCAACAGAACACGAGAACCTTCATCACCCAAACACTTTTTATAGATGGCCCCTCACTCGAATGTATTGTTTGCTAGCACCACAACTCAATTTTGAATAACGGGTACGTCTTAGTACTAACGTGCGCCTCTTATGTGATTTCGCTTAACATGCGCTTTGACTCGTTATTCGTTTTTCTTTTATTTATTTATTATTTATTGAAACAAGAAAAGTAAATAAAATTAAAAATCTTTCCCTCTCTACAAAAGTTTTGATTTCTGAGTTGGAATTATAATAAGCTTGTTTCGTTTTTTTAACCAAAATTGGATGTTTGGTTTAAATTATATATTCAATTTAATTATTATAATACTTTTTTATATAAATTAACTAAATTATTATATTATATAATGTTTTAATCTCTCAAAATTTTATATTTTTTATTTATATTTATTTATGTAATCATCCTCTAAATGTAAATAAATATTCTCCATTAAGTACAAAATTAAGATATTTGGATTTGACTTCTTTGAGATAATTTAGGCATGAAAGATGAATAAACAACATTACAAAAAGCCTAGTTTTTAGCTTGATAAAATCCCTTCGATATTCAAGTTAATAGCTGTGAATGTGATGATTTAGAATCTTAAGGAAAAAGATGACTTTCTTCTTAGCTTTTAGAGAAAATTTAAGTCCACATAATAAAATAAGTTTCAAATAATGATAAACCTCATTCTTTTATATTTTTACGATCTCACCTTTCGATTGGAATAATTAAGTAAATAATCATATTCAAAGAAGAAAAGATAATATTTTTATTTGATATGATAGACAATTTATTTTATGTCAATTTACTTGATTTTATATACGCATATAATTATCATTATTCGAGAATATTATCATGGACATTATTATTTTTGAAATTTTTTATTTTATATTTTAATAAGTGATAATTATTATAATGTTTATTTAATAACTTTTAAAAGAGTTGAGTTAGAAAATTTGGATGAGAAATATTTTTCATAAAATAGCTAAAATTAAATGTATCTAAACTTTTACCACAAATGCTTTTTTTTAAGATGATAGCAAGTTTTGAGGATGAACTGATATTTTGACCCAATAATTGAACGGGTATCATAAACACATGGATAGTGAGACCCTTACCCCTTTATTATTGTCCATTTGAAATTTCAAATTGCTTTTGCGGTTCACATTTAACCAAGATAGTTACTAAGTAGTTGGAAATGCATCTTGAATTGTTATGATAGTAAATGCGAATATTAATGCTCTTCGCTATCATAACGATGTGTCCTAATCAAATTCTTTTTGACTTGGTTCAGTTGAGATTAACATTGAAGTTATCAAAATATTTTTTTTTTTCAGAGAATGAGAAATTATCAAATTAATTATACCATAAGAAACATTAAAAAAAAGATGATTTAAAGTACGTACTATACTGATGGTAACAATTTAACCCCTAATTTTGACCAACATGAAAAAAAAAAAACACACGAGATAGTCAAAATAATCAATTTGCGAATGTCCAAAAACCTTATTTATTTTGCAATACAAATATTTTCACCTAAGAAAAAAATTCAATTGTGATTAGTACCTAAAAATTTGTTACCAACTTCGATGTGGACTCTCCTATTGTCAACCATATAAAGATACCATTTACACTGCATGTAAATTTTCTAATTATATAAATGTAGTCAAATTAAACTATTTGCATTAGATATCAAACATTTTTATTATTTTTTTCAAAAAATATTACTATATTATAATATATATATAATATTAAATACATTCGACTGATATTATAATAATTTAATATAAATAAAAATTACAAATAATTCACGTAGATGAACGTCGATTTCAGATAATATATCTAACTAATCGGATTATTTTTTGAAAATTAATGAAAAAATTTAATTTTATGATTTTTTTTCTAGGGGTGGATGTGTGATAAAGATGTTTAATTAATAACAACTATATATGATCCATTTTCTTATTTATTTATTTATTTTAAAATGGAAAAATAGAATAATTCTCTCTTTCTTATTTTGAAAGAAAACCATGGGAATTAATCAATGGGCAAAAAAGATATTGTAAGTTAGAATTCTGGTCAATGTCCTCCCTTCCATGCAATTATATCTAATCTACTTCTTTTTGGCAATATTATATTAGGAAGACTTCCTCGTGAATGAGTTACGTATTATATACAAATACATTATATTAATTCTTCAAAGATTTTTGTTATTAAAAAAAAAAAATACACTAGTGCTTTATGAACCAGATACTATTTTTTTTTTTAAAATATTCTATATTATTAGATTATTTCAATAAAAATTACGATATTAATAATAAATATTAAGTATAGAAATTTTTTATGAGACAAATATTCAGAGGATAGGGGCGATAACATGGTTGTCAAAATCGGATCGGTCGAATTGAAAAAATTAAAAATTGAATTAAGGACCGGTTTAATTAGTTTCAAAAAATCTTTTCCTAAAAATTAGTTAATCGATTGGTTAATCGGTGAATCGGATCGATTTTTTCGATTCGAGCAGATTAATTTTTTTTTATTTTTTTATTTTTTATTTTTATTTTTATTTTTATCAAAACAACGCAGTTTTGAGTTAAAAAAAATTAAGAAAATTAACACCATAAAAAATATGATCTTATATAAATTATTGATTTAGTTATAATTGCATTATATTTATTTTCATTATATATATAATAAATGTCAAATTATATATATATTGATTTTTTTTTCCAGTTTAATTGGTTCGATTCCGATCGAATTTCTGACTTTCTGACACTTTGCCTTCACCAGTTTTTTAACCGGTCCGATTTTGAAAACATTGGGCGATATTTTTCATTAGGTGAAGTGGCCATGGTTCCCCCAACTTTATAAAAATAAATTTTATACTCATAATTTTTAGTATAATTTTTTAAAAATATATATAATGGCCCCTCCAAACTTTTAAAAAATTTATTTTTTAAATATATATTTCATGTATTTTTCTTCAAAATTATATATTTAACCCTCAATTTTATTCAGTTATATTAGTTATTAATTATATTTAATATATATATACTTTCAAATTTAAAAATTACTTACATATCTATTATAAGATATATAAGAAGACACGGATAAACAGTATTCTTCAAATTGATTTTGGATTAGTCATTTACCATTTTATCCTTTTTTTTTTACCTAAATCCATTACAAAACGACACCGTATTGAAGTCCATGTTGTCTTTTTTGCTTCAGAGCCTCATCCAGTTTTTAATTACTTATTTGCTCTTATTTAATCAATTCCATCAATAAAACGACGTCGTTTAGCTGATTAGATTAGTAATTTTATCTAATTGTCCACCTTCTTCGTTTACTATTTGAATTAATTATAGTTAGTCTTGGGAAGGTGAACCCATTGTTTTCTATGAAACAACTTTTACTTTTCTCTTTCTTCTTTTCTTTTCTGGTTTTTCCTTTATCTCACTACCAAGCTTTTTTTTTTTTTTTTTCCTTTTTGAGATGAGTAAGGTTGAGTTTTGATTTCCAGGGATTTACTTTGATTATAGCGAGATCGGGAAGCTTGAGATTGGTGGAAGCTTTATCTTCGTTGAAGGAGGGGCTGGATCCAGATCGAAAATATTGATTTGGGATTTACTGATGTTTGTTATATATTTTGTTTTTATTTTTTAATTTTTTTTTATTTACAGTAATGCAATTAATTTTTGATTTTGTTTGTCTTTTTTTTTTTTTTAATTTCTATTTTAATTATTCATCAATATATCAAAGATCCTTTTGCTAGATCTTTAGCTCGAAGAATCGAGAGGCTTCCTATTCAGGTACATACCTTCTTCTTTCTCTCTCCTATTTTTTTTTTCTTAAATTTCTGTTTAATCAAATAATTTCTATTTTAGTTGTTAGCATTTGGAATAAAGATGGTTAATTGGTAAAGAAAAAGAGAATATTGATTATCTTCTGGTGATTAATACACAGGTGATCTTCACTAGAAAATAGTTTACATCAACAGAATAAATCCGGTATGAGCATTTAATCCAAAGCAATAGTCTTCAGATTAATTTTCATTTGCATGTGCCAAATCTTTTGTCTTTCGTTGTTTGTAACATATTTGGTTATTCTGATTTTTTAAGCCGTCTCATATTTCATATTCATTTTTGATGGATTGATGTTGTTCTTCTTCTTCAGATTCAGTTTATCACTTATTTGATTCCCACCGATGAGCCTGATACATGTCAGATTGTTTCTAAGTTTTTTCTTTTTCTTTCAGAAATTTGAAAATATGAATTCTAACAATTTTTTTTTTTTTTTGAGTTCTGAAATACAAGATTTTGGTAAATTTTGTGATTGAATTTTGCAGGGTTTGGGGATGAGTTCTAGCAGCCTAGCAAGCATAGCAAAACTGGTATTTCAATATTTTAGATAGTAATTAATTAAGTGGATTTCTATTTCATTTTGTATTTCTATTTTGAGATTGTTATTAGTTGATTCCTTGAAACTTTAAACAATTTCTATATTTCAGGTTGTGTTTCTATGTTTATGCTTATTAATAGTTTAGGATTTCTATTTTCAGTTTTTACTTTTATATATGAAGTTATTAGTATTAAATTGCTTGAGTTTCTATATTCGAACTCTTAATAGTTGATTATTTGGGTGGATTTCTATATTCGAGATATCTATTAAAATCGATTCATTATACTATTCAATATCAAATACAAATCCATCAACATAATTATAGTAGTTACAATTTTTGTTAGAATGACAAGAATAATTAAGTGACAACAATATATAAAAGTGGTTGGTCTATTTGGATAAGGAAAATCTATTATAATAGTATTTATTATTGAATAAATTAAACATATTAACTATATATTTTTTTTTATTACATGCAGGTTCATTAACATCATCTTTTCTCCAAAATTGATTTATATGTTTTAATTGAATATTACAATGAACTATGTAATACATTATTTTTTTTTAATTTTTCAGTTTGAATTTTGTATCTTTATTTATATTAATTATATTTTAAGTGCAAATTATAAATATATAAAATATTTTATGCAATATTTTAATTGTAAATTATAAGTATATAAAATATTTAATTTGTATAAAATTCACACTTAAAAAGATATTACAAAATAGTAAAAATCATATTTTATTAATAAAAATAATTTTATTATTAAATTAAATAAATATAATTTAATAGCATATCCGCAGCATCCCGGCAGCATCGCGCGGATTATCATTCTAGTTCAAAATGTTTGTGGAGTTTGTATTTTAATTTTCTTTTTTTTTTTCAATTTTTTTCTCAACAATATTGTAATGATTTATAATTATCAAAATAATATTTATGAAAATGAACGAATGAATGGTATAGAGAAGGACATCGAAAAAGCAGATATTTTAAAGGATTCTTGGGCCAATGTCGTATTATAAAAGTTGCTGCATAAAGCGCTGTATCCATCAATTTCTGATGTGATTGATCGAATTTGTTGCCCGCATATCAAATTTGCGGAATATAAAAAAGAAATTATTGAAAGTATATTCTATTGAACCTTTTTAAGTTTCAAAATAATTAAAAACATACTCTTATACAATTAATTTAATTTTTTACTCAATTATTTTAAAATTTTAATCAATTCCTTAAAATTATATTTTTATAAATAATCTTAAATGTTAAGATTATTTAAAAATATAACTCCATGAGTTTAAAATAAATTATTAAAAATATATTTTTTAAAAAATAAAGTTATTTTTAGTAAAAAATATAATTATACTATTTAAAAATTTGTAAAATTTATTTGTATTTATAGAACATACTTTTTAAAAAAGACATACTCGTGGATTGCACAAAATAGATAAAATAAAGATGTTGATAAGGTTTTTGTGATGGTGAGAAAATGCAGCCCCATTATCCGTCGCTTGGATTAATGATTTGAAGTTACCAATAATAATTAATTATTAGTTGGTAAATCTGTGCGATTTGTTATTAAAAAATGTTTTTAATTAATTTTTATATATAAGAATATATAATTATAATTATAAATAAAAAGATATATAAATATAAAATAATTATATATTTTATATTTTATATAAATATTATTATTATTATTATAAATTTTTAAACTGTCTACTTATCAATATTTTTATCATTATATATTAATGTAAAAATTTAATCTACTAATAATTCAATAAAAAAATTATGAAAAAATGTAATAAAAAATTATATGTATTAAAAGTATTATTTTATTATTCTTATTTATTTTTATATATTATCTTTTATTTCTTTTTCATTTAACTTATTAAAAAAAATTAATAAATGAAAAAAAAAATCTTAAACTTTCATATTAAAAAATCTTTTTAATTACTTAATATTTATTTTTAATTATTATTATATATTTAAAATTATAAAAAAATTTGAAAAATTTATAAAAAATAAATCAAATAATGAACATAAAATGAATTTCAAACATTCTTTATTTTTCAATATATATATATATATATATATATATATATATATATAACATTATATTTTATTATAGCACACAGTGTTTTATTACAATAAAATATAATTTAGGTGTTTGATATTAAAGACCAAATTTATGTTTTGCTACAATAAAACGTAATTTTAATCTTTTTAAATTATTTTTTAAGCCATAATTACCAACATATTTTAAAACTCATTTTAATAAAATTTATGTTGGTAAATATAAGATATTGAGTCCAACTTTTTAACCTCAATAATTTTTTTTTTTAAATTAACACTTTCAAAATTATATAAATTTTTAATATTTCTAACATGATATCATAATAAAAAATTATCCAAACACCTACCCTTATTCAATTATAATTTAAATTAATATTTTTTTTTTCAATTTTCAGTATATTTCAAATTCAGTTTGATTTCAATTTTATCTTATAGTGAATTTCTTTCAGTTATATTTTATTTGATGACAAACTTTTAAGTTTATTTATTCGTCTGAATTGAGCTTTCAATTTCATCATATGGTGGTGTCACAACCCACACTATAGGGCTATGACGGTCCTAGGGCATGAGAATAATTTACATACCAGTACCACGAAAAACCCAAGTTACATGCTTCACTTCATTTAATCATTTTAGGACATATATTTTTTTTTTCAAAAACACTTTAAGTTTACAGAAAATCGGACAGAGTTTTCCCTGTAATGTTAACATTGCCCAAATAGAGAACACAACAAAACACTTCTAATATTAATATCAAATCCTTTTTCAAACTCCAAACACAACTCACATCACAATCATATAGAAATTCCCTATAATATCATTTATCCATATACTATAGTCATATAAGCTTACCATATCCGCTGCACCCATGTTAAACTATGAATATAGACATACATTTATACCCATATCAAATGTTCAAACACATCACAACATATAATTATACATTTACATATCCACAAGACATACTCAAAATATTTATATACATAACTAATATCATGAAGTAATCTAAATTACTCTAGGAAAGGCCTATACATCTGCTCCGCGTCTGGGAATATACAAGTAGCCGGGATATCCGCTTCTTGCTCTCCTTTCCCTGAAATGGTTCAACATGGTGGGGGTGAGTACAAAATACTCAGTGGATTTATAAACATGAGATGCATTACTAATTCACCATGTATATATATATTAGTGTGAATGACATTATCAGATATAGTGTCAATTTATCGGAATGTAACAATTATAATTATGATGGAAGTTATCAATGGGAAGATAATTGTATACATATGATGACATTTATATATAATAAGATATGACACTGTAATGAAAGGCCCAAATACATAAGGTAAACAAGATTGGGTCAAGTAACTTAGTAGAACTATATTTCATCCACATCTCCATTTCCATATAAATGTCATAAGGAGGATCAATCCTTATGGCTAGAGCCATATCCCCATCTCTAGCTAGGGCAAGTAATACCAATGTGCACACCGTCGATGGAAATACCCGCTACACCATCAAAGTAGCCCTGTTAGGTTACCCTATGCAAATGTTCCAATATGATGAAATTGCAACAAATATAACTCATATGAAGTGCCAAATAGCAATTATATCCATATAACCATGTATAGAATCATTTTGGAACATCTTACAATTTTGGCCCGTCGAACCCAGTTGCGCTGTCGCAGCGACTTACCAAATTACGGTTTCGTTTCTCATTTTTCAATGACTTTCTGGTTTCACATGTTACCAATATATATGATGCAATTTTAACATCTAAGATACAAGTATATACATATATAAGATGATTGGGATTGATTTGAGGTCAAACCAGTTTATAAAATGATTTTTATGGTCGTTTCCGTTTCAAGTCATTTTATGCAATTTTGGCAGCCCCAATTTTAGCCGATTGGCACGTTTAGGGGCAATTTTGGCCAAATTGGTCCAAAATCAGTCTGATATGATTAAAAGTCATACTATATGTCCAAATGCATGTACCTTAAACTAGAAATGCAATAACACATTTATAAACCCACCTCGAGTGCAAGTAGACAAAAAGTCCCTCCAAGGCTCCGAGCGGCTACTGCTCGCCCAGCTTCTCCTTTCCCTTGGTGGACTCCCCTAAATACACACCAACTCTCCAATAAGACACCATATCAAGTCAACATAACACATTAAGACACATATACACACCCATTTCAAACAAGTTACACATGTCACTTTCATATTTAAGGTTCCTATTTTACTAAGTCACTTTGCCATTCCAAAACAATACTCATAAGGAGTTTAAACCCCATTTTCATTCCATACAATATCAATAATATATCATATAAGCATACTCAAACAAGTTTGTGTTCATGTTCTAGCCTAGTTTTCATGCCAAAGTATTTTGAACTTTATTAGTCGTAAGGACCCACATACACTTCATATTCAAATAAAACATGTAATTTACTTCCTCTAGGCTACAAACATGCAATTCAAGTTTCTATTTGCACTTGTAACAAGTCACTATAGCAAAACCAAGCAATTGTTTCCCTTTTCCCCAAATGGAGCATTCGACCCAAAGGGGCTTTTGTCCCTTGAAGTTAATTCCTTCAATTCAACCACCCAAATCACAATTCAACATGTCAAATGAAGTTTCGAACACTAAATGGCAGAAATTTGAGAAGCAATATCACACTAAACCCTACTTCCCATTCGGTCAACATTGAGGTTTAACAAAACAAGCTCAATTCACAATTTAAGACTTAAATCACCTCAATTTAGCTTACTAGACAACACATATACATTCACTTGCCTAACCAAAGAATTAAAACCCATTTCCCCTAATTTTTCCCCCCAATTCCATTCGGTCTAACATGAAACACAAAACCAAGCATCAAATTGATAATTAAACTATTTAATTAATATTCAAATAACCTCATTCATAACCTTAATTGCTCAATTGGAGTAAAAAAGTAAATTCCCCTAAAAAAACCCTAAACCATTCGGTCCCTTATGGAGTTCAAAATCAATCTTCACATTCACAATTAAACCATTCATTTCACACATATTCAACATCAATTGTATCATGGATTATTCAATTTAAACAAAGAACAAAAATCCCCCCAAAACCACTAATTCAATTCGG